>SDVV010034981.1:0-11112 GCA_016164225.1 Gammarus roeselii
AAGAATATGTGCGGAGTCTTGACCTTTAATACAGCTTGTAAATTATTATGTAATTGTCAATAAAAAAATAACTTATAAATGTTTGTCAATATCCCCCCTAAAAAAAATCATTCAGAGGACTTAGCACTGAAGTTACAAAAGCATTGAAATGCTAATAAACTTATGTAAATATCCCCTAAAAGCATTCAGAGGACATAGCACTGAAGTTGCAAAAGCATTGAAATGGTAATAACCTTATGTAAATAACCCGTTAACAGCATTCCGCGGAAAACCAGTTCCTTCCGCCCGCCCCCCCCGCTGCGCTTACCCCGTACGCTCGGTGAGTCAAGGTTGCATGCATCGCGTCCTACCCCCCGCCCACCGCTAATTAACCCCTATCTAATTCCTTCACATTTGCGTTTCGCGCCACATCTAACTACTTATTTCAACACATGTCATTATACTTTACCAAGACAGCTCCTTGCCACACACGCCGGATGCGTCCTAATGGCATTGCGACCTATTTCAACACATGTCACGATACTTTATCAAGACAGCTCCTTGCCACACACGCCGGACGCATCCTAATAGTATTGCGACCTATTTCAACACATGTCATGATACTTTACCACGACAGTTCTTTGCCACACACACACCCACACATACACTTTGGGCCAGGCATTAAGCTACACTTACAACAACTCCATGTCAGGCCTGTCTCTCACTACATGCGACCTAACCTCACTAAAACTAAAACGGCCAACTCAACCCACTTCACACTAGCTCAATAGAACAACGTCACCCACCCAATAACACATCACCATTTTAACCTCTCACCACTCTCAACCCAACTCCTCACCATCCAAACCTCTCACCTCATGTAACCCAACTTCACGCCAACCTACCCAACTCAACGCAATTGTACACCAACCCAACGACACACCAAATGCCAAGGAAGTACCAAGCAGCCCATCCTGCCTCTACACGAAACCCAGATCCTCCCCTTTGTTGTCACGAATAATTCAAGGCGACTTAACGCGTTAAATGTTAACAGGAAAGGAATTAATTGTCCGCCAGCCGCTTGTGGGACGATTTCCTGCTTCCGGCGAGAGGAACTCTACTCATTTCTGGGAATTTGTCGCCGCCAGGATAGGATCAGCAGGGGGATGAGCTGCTGTTAGAGCGTTGCTCGTGTGGGAGCTGCTGTACAGGAGGCGCTGCTGTATATGCTGTAGGAGGAGCTACTGTTAGAGCGTTGGTCAAGGGAGAGCGGCTGTAGATAGCGCTGCTGTAGGTGGAGCTACTGTTAGAGCGTTGCTCTTGTGGGAGCTGCTATACGTGGCGCTGCTGTAGGAAGCGCTGCTGTAGGAAGAGGTACTTTAAAAGCGTTGCACATGTGGGAGCTGCTGTAGGTGGCTCTGCTGTAGAGGCCACTGCTGTAGGAGAAACTGCTGTTACGACGTTGCTCAAGAGGGAGCTGCTGTATAGGTGGCGCTGCTGTAGAAGCTACCGTTGGGTCATTACTAAAGGTGGCGCTGTTGTTCGTGGTCTACTGTAGGGAGCGCTGCTGAAAGAGGAGCTGCTGTTAGGACGTTCTCAAGGGGACGCTGCAGTAGAAAGTGCTGCTCTAAGGGGCGCTGCTGTAGAGTGCGGCTCTTTCAGGGCGAGCTGCTGTAGAAGCGCTGCTCTAGGAAGCGTTGTTCGTGATGGCGCTGTTATAAGGGTAGCTGCTGCAGTAGCTAAGGGCTCTGATGTAAGGGGAACTGGCTATGGGCTCTGATGAAGGTTACACTAACGTAGAGGTTGTTAATGTGGGGGCGCTGTTTAAGAGGGCGCCTTTGTTGCGTTGTTGAAAGGAGCGTTGCTGGAAGGGGTGCTTCTGTCGGTAGTTGTGCTGTAGAAGACGTTATGAAGCTAGAAGGAAAGATGTAGGATGTGTTGTCGAAGGATGCGCTGCTACAGGAGTTGCTGCTGGAGGGGAGGCCTCTACATGGAGTGCTGCGATGGGACGTGCTACTGTAGGGGGTGTTGCAGCAGAGAGCGCTACTGTAGGAAGCGCTGCTGTAGAGACACTGCTGTAGGCGGTACTGCAGAAGGAAGCGATGTAATACGGGGCGCTACTGCTGCGGGAGGCGCTGCTGCAGAAGGCGCTGCTATAGATGGCACTTCTGTAAGCGGCGCTGCTGTAGTGGGCGCCACAGTAGAAGGCGCTGCATTAAGGTGCGCTAGTGTAGGAGGCACTGGAGTATGCGGCGCTACAATAGGAGTCGCTGCGTCGCATTAGGAGCGGGGAGGGGGAATCAAAAGTTTGCATTATCTCAACCCAGACATGTTCATCCAAGAGTCCACACAGGAATAGGAAAAAGTTAAATCCCGACCTATGGAAAATGACCCGGATAATGTTTTACTTCATTTGGTCAAAGCAATGTTGGCGGTTCAGCCCTCCGGGCATAAATCCGATTGACTGTTGGCGGTTCGTCGTTATAGAGGGAAGGTCAAAGAACGACGCGGTTCAACCGCTGGAGTAGCTCTATCAAGGAGGCGTGCCGTTACATGCAGTTGAACGAAACGATGCTGACCATTTATAAGGAGAGTTTCTTAGTCGTATTGAGCGAACGACACGATGATAGCCATTAATAGGGAATGTTCCTTCATCCTATCAAGTGAATTATTATATTAATAATAACTAGATTTTTTTACATTCAAGACCTCATGTATAGCCCGACTTCAATTCAACCGCTGATGAGAACAATAGCATGAATGTTAATTCAACAGCAGAAAAAAATAATTGCTCGACGTCATTTTTTACCTGAAAAACAATATTTGCACGACTGTAACTTTAAGCCCTGATAAAATACTAACAGGTTCTCAGTCCTACATTTGTTAAAACGAATACTTAGATACTACTTCAACAACCGATGTGGGAGGATAACTAAATATCAATTCAACACCGGATGGAATCAATACCCGTAAGTTATTGTAGGAGCTGATTACGTGTTGCGTTGGATAAGACCACGATTCAATGTACTAGAAGTAAGGATAGAAATTGACAAGATTAGAAATATGACTTGAAGTGCATTGATCAGTAAGCAAAAGATCTGACGAGGAAAAGCCTGAGCTGCCAACGACGCTAAGAAAATTATATTAAATCCTACAGCCACTTATATAATTCCCTCTTTGTATGCCTATTGAGCACAGAACTCAAGAGGCACAAGCCTTGCGATACTCGAGGATGTTGTCGTAAGACACATGGTGTTATTGTGTCTACGTTCCTGCTCGCAGTGGGTGCCTATAGGTTATATGTAATGCCAAGTGGAGTCAACTGCTGAAGCGTTGGCTATTTCCAGTTAGATATTAAAGTCGGATTGTTGTCCAGAAACCATTGGCCAGCCATCAGCCAACCATTGGCTACTCGCGGTTGACCTTCGGCTAACTATCAACCTACCATCGGCCAACCATTGGAAAACCCTCGACTTTTCATGGACTTCATAATATTCATTACATTCATCATTACATCATTACATCATTACATTCATCATTACATTCATCCATCATTACATTCATTACATTTGTAAGCGATCTCGACAGCAACGTACTTTTGAACATTAGTAAGTTGGCAGACGACACCAAGCTAGGAGGAGAGGTGCAAACCAAACTCGAGTGTGAGCAGATCCAATTAGACTTGAACAAAATTGTTAAATGGTCACAAAAGTCCAAATGAAATTCAATGTCGACAAGTGTAAAGTTATGCACATTGGTCAGCATAACCCTAAACATGATTATTCAATGTCCGGAAAAAAACTGATACCTGTCACCGAAGAGAGAGATCTAAGTGGCTTCATTAGTAACGACTTGAAAAGCAGCAAGCAATGTAACGATGCAGCCAAAAATACTATAAAATATTAGGCATGATATCCCGCACAATCTCGTTCAAGGGCAGAACTAGTTTTCGCAGGCTATACACTGCATTTCTTAGACCGCACCTTGAGTATTCTGTCCAATTTTGTGTCTCCATACCTCAGAAAAGACGTATTAAATTAGAGAAGGTCCAACGTAGAGCTACCAAACTCATCCCTTCGCTGCGCAATAATTCGTACGAAGAGAGACTGCGCGAACTCAACCTTTGTTCGCTAGAGAAACATAGAGTCAGAGGTGACAAGATCGAAGTGTGGAAGATTATGAAGGGCAAGGAAAACGTCGAGTGAGCAAGCCTTTTCACTTTGGATGCGAACGGAGTGACCAGGAATAATGGATAAAAATTGTTGGCAAGCGTTTCACACTCGATATCACGCACAACTTCTTCACGTAGAGGTTGTCAAAGAATGGAACAGAATTCCCGCGGAAGTTGTGAACAGCGATACAATCAAATCGTTCAAGTCACGGCTCGACAAATTCTATCAAAATCGCCGCTAAATAGCTCCCATCTATAGCACTTTCACCAGTATATTCGTGAAAAATGGTGTTCGGCATTGACACCCCTACGGTTAAATTATTGCCAGGCATTGGCACTAGCAGGGTAAAAAAGGTGCCCGTCATTGGTACCTGCTCGTTGCAAAACGGTGTTCAGCAATGACCCCGGTCAGCATTGGTTTAACGAGCAATGAAATGACAATCTCAGATCAACACCGTGGGTCGGTGGCTTTCTCTTCAGGTGCTGAATTGAGTAGTTTCGAATATCATCGTTAAATGTTATTTCTATTCACAAACTTTCCCTTTCTTGATGTATTAAAACAGAAAATATAAATGCACAAGATGCAATCTTACACGTTCTAATTCAGAACTAATCTTTTTACTATCAAAAGGCAACCCAGTTTGGGCCAAAATTCCTGTTGTTGTCTTCTTACACTTGTAAACACTTGTAAGCCATTAGTGAACAAATTTGCCAACCATCGTCATAAAATCGTCTGTCCAGTGGACAACCATCGCTCGACCATTACCAACGACCGCCAACCATCGGCCACCCATTGATAAGCAGCCATCGTACAACCGTCAACCAACCATCAGCCTACCATCGACCAGCCTTCATCCAACGATCAACCGACGATGGGCCAGCCTTAATGTCTCAGGCAACTGCTGCGGCAGTTCTGTTCTGTCCCTTGTCATGCGAGGAGTTCCTCTGAGAAGAAGGTAGAGCGGAGCAGCTTTACGAGTACATAATTCAACAGAATAATGTCCGAAAGCTTTCAGCTATTATGGCTGACTCTGAGAGGATTTAATTTTAAAGCATGGAAGAGCTCTGGAACAACATCACAAGAAGGATGCCATGGTAGGAGTAGCTGGAGCAGAAGTAGAGAAAGAGATTGAAGTTTAGTAGGAACTGGAGCATGAGTAGGAGCAGGAATAAAAGCAGAAGTAAGAACCAAAATAAGAGTGCCGGAGATCAGCCGAAAGGTGAATGAAACCGGAGAGACTGGTTGAAGGACAGAATTTGCAGTAGGATAAGAGGTGAATGAAACCGAAGAGACTGATTGAAGGACAAAATTTACAGTAGGACAAGAGGCGAATGAAACCGAACAGACTGATTGAAGGACAGAATTTACAGTAGGACAAGAGGTGAATGAAACCGAAGAGACTGATTTAAGTTCAGAATTTACAGTAGGACGAAAAGTGAATGAAACCGAAGAGACTGATTTAAGAACAGAATTTACAGTAGGACAAGAGGTGAATGAAACCGAAGAGACTGATTGGCGGACAGAATTTACTGTAGGAGAAGAAATGTAGGAAAGACAGGGATCCGAATGCCATGGCAGGGAGAACAGGATTCAATACTACTGTTCATTCACTAAATTCTTCGACCCTACTGGCTTATGCAACTCTTCGACCCTACTGGCTTAAGCGACTTGTCGACCCTACTAGCTTATGTGACTTGTTAACCCTACTGTTTTATGCGACTTTTCGACTCTAGTTGTTTATGCTACTCTTTGAACCTACTGGCTTATGCGACTTATCGTCCCTACTGGCTTATGTGACTTGTCGACCCCACTAGCTTATGCGACTTGTCGACTCTACTTGCTTATGCGACTCTTCGACCATACTGGCTTTGCGATTTGTCGACCCTACTATCTTATGCGCCTTGTCGACCCTACTGGCTTATGCAACTTGTCGACCTTACTGGCTTATGCGACTTTTCGACCCTACTGACTTACGGTACTCTTTGACCCTACAAACTTATGCGACTTGTCGACCCTAGTGGCTTATGCGACTTTTCGACCCTACTGACTTACGCTACTCTTCTATTCTACTGGCTTATGCGACTTGTCGACCCTACTGGCTTATGCGACCTGTCGACCCTACTGGTTTATGTGACTTTTCGACCCTACTGACTTACGCTACTCTTCGACCCTACTGGCTTATACGATTTGTTGACCCTACTATCTTATGCAACTTGTCGACCCTACTGGTTTGTGCGACTTTTCGACCATATTGACTTACGCTACTCTTTGACCCTACTGGCTTATGCAACTTGTCGACCATACTGGCTTATGCGACTTGTCGACCCTACTGGCTTATGCGACTTGTCGGCCCATTTGACTTATGCGACCTATCTGTGCAAAGCCTAACAAATGAAAACGTGTTTCAATGGGTCACAATATGCAATATTGTTAGTTTTAAATGCAGCAGAGTGTTCTAAAAATTGAAAATCCGTATTGTATATGGTACGGAAATGGGAGGGGGGGGGAATTCTATGTCAATCAAACGCATCTTAAGGAAAGGTTTAATATCGCTCCGAAAGGGGGTGAAAAGTCTTATTACGCATATCATCGACATGTTGAACATATCTGGCTGTCCTTTTCTACATGCTATTATTGTTGTACTGAATACAATGTTTTTTTAGCTATTCTATGCAATTTTTCATGTCAACTATATATTACTCATCAATGGTATTCATATGATTCTTTCATTCATTTGCATCCCGTTCGTACTCTCGAATTTCCTGTTCGAATCTGAACAGGAAATCTGACCAATCATCAGACCCATCTTTATGACTCATTGAAATGTTCGAATGTGACATGCCATGTTGACTATGAAGTTAGTTTAAAAATAACTAACTATGCAGTTAGTTTAAAAATTAGCAAACATAATGTGAGTAACTAAAGTATTCAACCTCATGTTGAATTTTTAGTATTCCATTAGATGTCCGTTTAAGCAATAAATTCTCATGATTAAATGCTTGTTGACCTTACTTATTTAGAAAAAATTATTCAATAGTCCACTGTAACGTGTTTATGTCTTGACATATTAAACAATGGAGAAAGAAAGTGGCCTCCAACAATCTACATCGGTTGGTGGGATGTAGAGGTAAATTTACTCATTAACCTTAATTATAAAATACAAATACAGATACAGACACTAGGTCGCATCCCCCAGAAAGGGGGGTGGCCGACGGCAGGGCCTCACCTCACTCCCTCATACGCTCAAACTCACACAACATAGCCCTTTTGTGCTGAAGGGTCCGGCCGGTCCCCGCATCACACACTCTGGATCACGAGTGCGTTCCGAGGATCCGTTGTCAGCAGTAGGGCCCGATTGTTTTCACTGGCTTACCCCCGCCGCGTCATGATGACCGGGCCCCTCACCCACGACCATCCCGACAATGTGATGCCAAAAACGGGAAAGCACATCAGAGCAGCGTCAAAATCAACCATTCACAACCATTCTCCACTCACGCCTGTTCATTGCACGCTCTCTCGCTACTTCCACATTCAGGTCTCTCTTTCCTAACGCCTGCTTTACACCATTCATCCACCCAAACTTCGGTCTACCTCTAGGCCTACAACCACTCGCCTCCGCCTTCATCACCCTTTATACCAATCTCCCTTCACCCATCCTCTCCATGTGCCCGAACCATCTCAGAACACGCGAATCCACTCTGTCCTACAACTTCTTTACCATCCCCGTTCTGATTCGAACCACGTCGTTGTAGATCCGGTCTCTCATCGTTACTCCAGCCATGCTCCTCAAGCATTTCATCTCGAAAGCATTCAACCTTCTTCTCTCCTCTGCGCTCACCCTCAAGTCTCAGCTCCGTAGAGCCCAAATGGGACCACAACACCCTCCTTCAGCCCTCTCTTTGCTTCCATCCCCAACGTCCTACAGCTCATTACACTCTTCAGTGCACCCAACACTTTACACCCCTTCTTCACTCGCGCCTTCACTTCAGTTTCCACTAGTTCAGTTATCTCCACATGGGAGCCCAGATACTTAAAACACTGAACTTCCTCCAAGAGCTCTCCATTTAGGGTGACACTAATTTTGCTCGCATCGACAGTCCTCGAGCATCTCACTACTTTACTCTTACCCACGTTCACTCGAAGCTTCCTCCTCTCACACACTCTACCAAACTCAGACACTAGCCTACATAGCTTCTCCTGAATCCGCAACCAGGGCCGAATCATGCGCAAATAGCAACTGCCTCAGCTGCCAGCTCTGCCCATTCGCTTCCAACAGTTCCAAGCCACGACCCAGGACTCTTGCGTTCACCTCCCTGACCACTCCATCCATATAGATATTGAACAGCCAGGGAGACATCACGCAGCCTTTCTCAATTCCACTTTCACTGAGAACCAATCACTCACCTCGCTTCAAACTCTGACACATGCTCGGCTGCCAACATAGAAACTCTGCACCGCTTTCAACGGATGTCCGCCCACTCCATACAAACGCAACACCCTCCACAGCGCTTCCCTGCCAATCCTATCGTATACCGTCTCCAGATCCATGAAGGCTAGAACACATCCTTTCCCTTTGCAAGGTACTTCTCACAGACCTGTCTCACTGCAAACCTCTGATTGATCAGCACACCCTCTACCACTCCCAAAGCCACACTGTTCCTCTCCCATTGCGCAGTTCGTTCAGTCTCTAATTCTTTTGATCAGTACTCTCCCGTACAACTTACCAACCACACATAACAGACTGATACCTGTAGAGTTGCAGCATTCATTTTTGTCTCTTTCGCCCTTATACAGCGGAACAATGCAGGCACTGCGCCACTCAATCGGTACAACGCCTGCCACAAAACACAAGTTCAGTAACCTCACCAACCATTCGACAATCGTTACTCCACCCTTCTTCATGCACTCGGTCGCAACGCCATCCAAACCAGGGGCTTCCCTGGTAATGTCAGTCACAGGTCTTTCTAACAAGACCGCCATCCGAGCACCACCACCCACAGCAACACTGTCCGCCTCTTTGTCATCCTCGACATTCATGATCAAAATACTCTGCCCACCTCTTCCGTACATCACCAATTTCCAACAACAACTGGCCGTTTTCATCTTTCACCACTTCCTCCTTTCCGGTTTCTCCCTTTCTCACCCTCTTCACCTCCTTTTAGAACATCTTTTTGTTCTCCTCAAAATTGTGGCACAACTGTCTACCCCATCAGGCATCGGGGTCCCTTTTAGCTCTTCTCACCACCCGCTTCACCTCTTTTCTCCTATCTTTATAACTTTCATAAGCCACCACCGGCTTCACCTGCAACCACTCCTCAACGCTCCTCTTTTCCGTGCCACCGCCAGTTTGACCTCTTCGTTCCACCAGTCGCAACCTTTCCTTCCTAATTATAAAATAATATCAAGTACATCTAATTCGCAAATGTTGTCTCATGAACAGCTGATTCTGACGAAGACTTGGTACGTATCATCTGTGTATCCTGATATCTCTGTGTATCCTGATATCCTCTGTGTATCCTGATATCTCTTTGTATCCTGATATCCTCTGTGTATTCTTATATCCTCTGTGTATCCTGATATCCTCTGTATCCTGATATCCTCTATGTATCCTGATATCCTCTGTGTATCCTGATTTCTTCTTTGTACCTTGATATATCTGTGTATCCTGATATCCTATGTGTATCTTAATATCCTCTGTGTATCCTGATATCCTCTGTGTATCATGATATCCTCTGTGTATCATTATATCCGCTGTGTATCGTGATATATTATGTATATCCTGATATCCTCTGTGTATCCTGATATCCTTTGTGTATCCTGATATCCTCTGTGCACCATAATATCCTCTGTGTATCATGATATCCTCTGTGTATCATGATATTCGCTGTGTATCCTGATATCCTTTGTGTATCCTGATATCCTCTGTGTATCCTGATATCCTCTGTGTATCCTGATATCCTCTGTGCATCCTGATATCCTCTGTGTACCCTGATATTCTCTGTATATCCTGATATCCTCTGTGCAACCTGATATCCTCTGTGAATCATGATATCCTCTGTTTATCATGATATCCTCTTTGTATCACGATATCCTGTGTGTATCATGATATCCTCTGTGTATCATGATACCCGCGGTGTATCCTGATATCCTCTGTGTATCATGATATCCTCTGTGTATCATTATATCCGCTGTGTATCGTGATATCTTATGTATATCGTGATATCCTCTGTGTATCCTGATATCCTTTGTGTATCCTGATATCCTCTGTGCACCAAAATATCCTCTGTGTATCATGATATCCTCTGTGTAACATGATATTCGCTGTGTATCCTGATATCCTTTGTGTATTTTGATAACCTCTGTGTATCTTGATATCCTCTGTGATTCCTGATATCCTCTGTGCATCCTGATATCCTCTGTGTATCCTGATATTCTCTCTATATCCTGATATCCTCTGTGCAACCTGATATCCTCTGTTTATCATGATATCCTCTGTGTATCACGATATCCTGTGTGTATCATGATATCCTCTGTGTATCATGATACCCGCGGTGTATCCTGATATCCTCTGTGTGTCATGATATCCTCTGTAATTTGTCAACCTGTCATCATACCTTGGAATAAATTTGAAATCCCTCAATTCGGTTTAGCAACCAAATTATGGTGATTTGGTCCTCGAAGTTTTGATGTGAAAAAATAAATGATCATGTATGAAGATACCCAATCATTAAGAAGAGTATATGCGTTCACACTAATAGGTAGTTTGTGCCTAACGATGATAGTATCCTTATCGGCGAAAATTGTCAACAGAAGACTCACTTATGAGCATCACTGAAGATCTGTACAAAAACTTTGTTGAGGGGCAGATATCTCTGCTAGTATTGCTAGACTTATCGAAAGCATTCGACAGTGCAAGCCATACAATTATTTTTGGCAAGCTACGCAACATCTGAATAGACCC
>SDVV010034982.1:0-11112 GCA_016164225.1 Gammarus roeselii
ACTGCTGAAAAAACTGCTTATAATTCAGGATTGTATTTATTGTCAATTGTTTCTTTTTATTGAAAATAATTGAAGTAGGCAGTGGGAAACATAATTTTGCTTAGTGAGAAATTAGATGCTACACTGAGGAGAGGAACGGAAAACAGGGAATAATATGATGGAGCGATGGCGAAAGTTATTGCAGGAAGGTGGGGATAGCGTTGCATGGAGAGATGATAAGGATGGTGATGGTGACGGAAGCTGAAGACACTACGGTCCAACCAGTACGTAAGGTACAAGAAGTGAGGTCATAATGAAAATAGCAGCGGAGGACCATAGTAATAATTATAGCACAGGTTACGGTAATGAACTACAGCTTGACTGTTAGGTATTACATCATTACTAGAATGGTGGCCAAGCAAGGGGATTAGAAGAAAAATTAATTATACAAAAACATGTACGGTGAAACTGATTCAATCTTCCGTTTTTCTGTAATAAAATAGGGCGGTAAGGAACATGAGATATGTAAAAAACAAGTCAACTTACGTGCCTATTATCTTTTAGAACTAGCTCTATGTGTTTCAAATTTTTTGTTCCATTTTACAATCGCGTTGCAGTTAATCTAGATCTTAGTATTATGAAATGATACGGTAAGCTATAACAAAACAAAAAAATCTACTTATTAAATACTAACGAAACAAAATTAGCCGCCTTCAGTATAATAGAATGCTGACAAAGTGAATGTAGTTCGTATAGAATAAATACATGGGCTATCTTTTTAGCTTATTAACTTCTTTTTCATTGTTATTTAAATGCGGGTTTGCCTTGGTTTTGTGACTAACATTGTTCAAATGAGCACACGTTTCAACACAATCGCAATCGTTAGTAATCAGACTTTCGTTGAGATCCGGCACATCCTTAATAATAAGAGTATCGTAGGTGCTATCATTATCGGATATGTCGATGTCGTAATAACAGGCAGCTGGACCAGACTCTTCTTGTTCGGCTCCAAGACCAGCCTTGGCTTTGTGTGAAGGAGAGTTAGTGTTGTCAGCAGGGACCGGACTCACAGCATCCTGCTTCAATCGGTCCAAGGACGCTTCTTCACCAACAGAATATAATTTCTGGATGTTGGAGGTCACCTCGGAGGCGACCGTCGAAGGTGAAGGTGTCAACTTATGAGCTAGCGAAGCTGGCGACTTAGGGTTACTGTTGCAGTAGACGTATTGCTGTTCTCGAGAAGTTACCTGTGACCTTGTCTCCAATGGCTGGTTTTCAGTAATGGTCCACTGATCTTGAGATAAGTTGTGAGAGAGCGCGTTAAACTCGTATCGAAGACTTTCAGAAGACTTTGATTGGACACTGGAAGACAAACTGGAAGTGCTTGAAGGATTGCTAGCTTTCCCCTCGGACGTGGTTGGGATATTCCCAGTTGACTTGCTACCGCCACGGCGGTCTTGCCACTCTTTGCGAAGTCGCGCTAGAATCGAGGGTGTTTCTTCAAGGTCTACCTCTGTATGAAAGGATGATCTTAGTTTAGCGGACTTCCTCTTCAGTAGACTAGCACCAGAACTAGCTCGACGCACAAGGTTTGCAGCATTTTTTCGATACGTGGATCGAGCATTATTGCAAGTCTTACAGGTGGTATTAGGTGGGTGGTTAGTTCTACAGATCTCGGACGGAGTCTTTGTCAAAGGCACTTTTATATCAGGTAGCTCAATAGTTGAAGGCACAACTTCTTTCGCTCTATCCTTTGTACTTGAAGTATTTCGCAAATCCATAAGGCTCTGCTCTAGTGCAGACTTAGCAAGATCATTTCTAAATATCATAGGACTTGAGTCTAATATTTCATGGTGGCTGTGATACGGTGGTGGATTGCCTCTTGGAACAACCGTTGCAACATCCGAGAAAACATCTGCAACCTCAGTTGAATTTCTGGCTGAGGAGACGCTGCAGGAAGAGGAAGATTCAAAGGCAGAGTGGGCGGGCACCGGTGGGGGTCGGAGCGTAATTGAGGGCGGAGGAGACGAAAGGCGAACGGTGGGCATAGAAGAAGCGAAGGAAGGCCGCTCGTCAATGACAAGTACAGAGTTGTCGGAGGAAGTTTGATACTGCTGGGAATACGCCTCACTTCTCATTTGCAATTTATTTCCTGAAGAATTGAGACGAATTCTTTCGTAGTAAGGCTGATGTGTTTCTTGATCATTACCGGTACCTCTTATGATAATAGGAGAAGCAGAACCTTCATGTAAGGCATCTCTTGTTCGTCGGTCAGAGAGCACTTTCTGCCGGCGATGGAGTGCGTAGTCCGGGGGATCCACATAGTCAGGGACGTGGTAGGGCTTGGGCGTATACTTAGACAGACACAGAGAGCAGTTTTGCTCGCATTTAACTGGAGGGCTGTAATTGACATACTCGTGGTAGTCCGCGTCTCTATTCTGATATTGGGACGACAAGAGAGCATCGCGGATTGGCGTGAAGTCCACACAACTGTGCGGTCTCCCCGGATACCGAAGAGACGAGCTAGGTACGTACTTGAATTGTTCTTGAAATTTGAAAGGAGATTCTCCATTTTGTTCATGGAGAACATCGACATTTGAGTGTTTTAATGGATAGCTTAAGCGTTTAGGATAGCTACCACGATAGAGAGTAGCATCTTTAAACTTGTTAAACTGACGGGATATGTATTTAGAGTAGTTGGTGCGTTCAGGATTCACAGAAACCTCGTCCGCGTGGGTTGGGATCGGATAGTAGACGCTCTCAACTTCCTGCCGACCTGGTCGGTAGTTCATGTATTCCGGTTCACTTAAGTAACTAAAGCATCTCTCTCGGTAGAGTTCACTACCGGGCGGCTGGTCACAATTGGCGTACAAGTTTTCCCTGTCCGGGCGGTCATAGAAAAACTGGGCGGGACGCGAGAAACGCTCGTCGGATCCCACCATGAAACTGGCTGTTTTAGGAGGCACAGCGAGTGGAGTGTAAGAAGAAGATGTCAGATTTGGAACCTGACGAGAGAGAAGAAAAAAAAAGAGTATTGGCAGTTTTTACAGAAAATATGAGCACGACAAAAGATAAATTAGTGAAGGAGTGAAAAATATAACTGATACAGTATATTGAAATCTTAAACAAAAGTTTATTTTTTGAGGATATCGATAATTTACACTGAGAATTATATTCTGCATCCTGAAGTCTGAACCGGACGTACTCTAGAGATGAGTTGTAACGAATTCATTTTGAACGTTGGTTTCGCTAGTTCATGTAGCTAATTGATTCAATAATTGAAACCTCGTTGCAAGACGAATGAAAGAATTGATCTAATAATATACTCTTCTTAGTCATGAAGAACAGCAAAGTTACACAACAAGCTACCATGACAACCTCAGAGAGAATTCCCCTAGAGATAGTTCTATAACATGTCAAAACAAACAATGAATAATTCAAGAGTTATTTACATATTATGTTGCGGCCACGAAATTTTGAATGCCAAATTATCAATAACAGCATCCAGATTACTGGGATATACTCGCCACGGTTATACTGTGTCATTTCACGACGAAAAAATGATTGACGACTCGCATGGGAGTACGAGTGATGAAAGGCGAGATTAGGTCTCACTTGTCATCCTTCGTACTAACGTCCATTAGCGCTAAGCAACATAATTCAAGATAAAAAGATGACCTCAAGTTGAAACGTCACACAAGCCATGTGTTTTTCACTACCTACAACATAGGGTTGAAGTAAAAGTTAGATGATAATGTTTATGGGTGTGAGGTACGTCTAACCCCGGTAGCCATGGGGGGGAGGCGATGGCAAGACGAACCTAACGCTTCTCTCATGCATACATACCAAATCTCAGCCAGTAGCTGAATATACATCATTAACAAACATGACTTCAATCCCAATTATTTGACTGTCAGGAAAGCTTTATGATGAGGACACAGGGTTGTGCCTGCGTAACAGCGTTGTTGTGAGGCCGGATGCCCAGAAAGAAAGGTGGCCGACGGCGAGGTGCATCTCACACTCTTTTCATGCATTCAAATTATTACCTAATAGCTCTTGAATCGATAATTTCAAATTTTATTTAGTCAGCGGTTTAGAGTTTGTATAGACGAATGTACTCAATAAAGGCCATTGTCATGATTGCTAAATGTTTTAGCAACCACGGAACAATGCTTCAACTACAGAAGGATCACTATAACTCAAATAAGATGGCCTCAAAGCCAGAGAGGCCAAGTGACAGGGAAATGCTAACCAAATGGAAACTTTCAAGAAAAATTTGATTTATCATTGTAATTATTTATTTTTGTTGAAAAAAATACCTGAAGTTTTTTTCCTTAGTGATGAGAGGTAAAAAGGAAAATCATAAATGATGCATTGGTTTGGTTTAGACAAAGCAATATACCCAGATTCGAATTAAATAATTGCTCGACCTGAACTGAGCATTTGAGCGAATAAAAACTTGAGCGTCGTAATGCTTCTGCCTAGATGCGATTTCAAGAATTCCCTGAGTCATGAGAATGAGGAGTAAACCCGGGATCAGATTACCAGCAGTCATTCCGACCATCGCAAGCATAGTGGGAACTGTTTTTGACCGTGACGCACAATGAACAGCTTCAAAGGATGTATTGACGGGCGTCGTTAGAAAAAGCATGGGTAGGTTTACGTGGAGGGCGACGTAGATAGAAAAATTATTAGTAGGTTTACGCGGAGGGCAAACATGAAGATGAAAGCGTGAAAAGAAATAATTGGTGAGTGGGCATAAAAAGACAACATTAGTAGGCGTGCACGCAAAGCAAGCATTTTAGTGAGAGAACACGCATAAAAAGTACGGAAGGCGACCGTGCAGAAAGACCCCGTTACAGTGAACGTGCACAACGTGTTCAGGAGGCATGCAGGAGAGCCTGTCAGTGCAGAAAGTGATTTAGCAAATAAAAAGCTGCATTGGGCATAGCATGAGAAGCTATCTACCACAAACTTCAACAGCAATTAGGGAATATCCAGCCATCGAAGAGATGAGGCCTAATTGTGCATTTGTACAAAGGGTAAATAAAGCAGCAGCCAACCGACAGGGCGAACAAGAGAGCAACCACATGCGTTTTATTGTTTATTGTTGGGCAGGTGTAATCATGAACTGTAAACTATAACATGCGTAGCATATGGAAAGAAAAGAAGCAAAAGAAAAGTTCATTGGCACTTTGTAGAAATCTGACCAGTGTTAAATACGTTCAAATAAATAGTTAAATAACAGGAAGCTATTAAAAATGTTGTTGCTATCTTACTTTGAATAATATATTGACATCAATTCTAACTGAGAAAACAATATCCATGGGTAAATTTTAATTAAAGACCAACATACACCATCATATTTCTTGTATGATCCTAGCTAAAACCACAATATTTAAATTTCACTTAATAAATCGTGTTCTTTGTCTGTTGTCAAGGATCTAGTAATCCATCAGTGTTTTAAATATTAACTCACTTGTGCTGCCATTATTGTAAAAAGATTGTAACTAGAAAAAAAAAGTTCATCTCGTGGATTTAGACTATGATCCATAAACAAATGCTTACCTGTTTGAGTAAATAATAAAGGCATTGTTATCTTATTGCGTTCTGTCTCAATATTTAGACTATAAATATTTTATCGAGAGATATATGACGGATATACACATCGAGAGCGGTAACAATTACAAAACTTTCGTCCGCTTTACAGCTTAAAACAGCTCCATAATATCTGGATGTTATCAGATTCTGTTCCTCCGTCTTCGGTATTTCTTGCTCTTTTCATTATCCAGAGCAACACATTCTTCTACACTACATATATAACTGAAATTTATTTCGCGGGAAACCACGAAGGAAACTATCATTTAATCGGGGTAGTTGTCTGTAAGTGAAAATTTCACATTAATTTCAATAAAAGAAATTATACAGTTGCGGTCAGCTTAGAAACCAAATAAATAAAATTCGTCAATGATGTATTGCCAAAGTTGAAAATTTGTATTAGCTACATTTAATTTGAATTTCAACAGAAGAAATGAATCAGTTACGTAGGATGGGTAACTATGAAATTTCATTTAAAAAAAATCAATGATGTGTTGCAATGGGTCAAGATCTTTTTACATTTTGATTTGAGATGTATTAACGAAAATTATAAATACATTGTTTAACGTCTGTAATAACCAAAATTGTGAATTGATCGGACGTAAATTAACTTTGAGTCCAGTGTTTCGCTCTTTGCCTGACGATACTACCGCCACGATGTCAGACATATCGCTGCAGCTGGCAGTTCACGTGAAGGTGCTGTAAACAGAAGCTTTGACCATACTACTTCCTATTGGTTAGGGCCAATATAATGATTTCTCTTGAAACTCGGTGTCTAGACCACATTATCAAACGTTTAGCTTTATAAAAACAAACTCGTACTCACTGGAACCTTTCCTAAATTGATCATCAATGACGTTCAGATCAACCACTGAATGAACTTCGAGATAAAAAACTTTCATTTGTCCAAAAAATGAACTATTAGATTAGCGTTACATAAGAACTGCAGTGTTTTTGAATAAAGCCCAAGCAGGAGGATCCCTACAGTCCATGTGAGTATCATAGTTCACGGTCACGCGATGCGAGCTGATTGCTTCACATCGAGTTTATAGCAAGGAGTACTCGAAAATACGAGAAGTGTTCCACGATCAAAGGAGCGACAAAGCACTGAAAGCACGGCCGTAGACATTGAGATAGGATTGCATTGCTGACTTTCCTGACATGGAAAGGTTGAGGGACTCGGGCTGTAGTCTCCTTGACGTTGCTGGAAGCCAGTCTCAGGAGCCCGCAGTATACGGATCACAGCCCCCAGTACTGGCCGGGGTGGTGCTGCCTGTCTCGCTGCAGCGCCGCAATCAGCCATCCCTGCACACCAGCACACCGTCACGCCCTCGTCTCCAACACTCGGCCACGGTGGCTTACACAATCATCTTCACGTCATGGGTCAAAGCAATAATAATACAGGCTTGTGACGCCAAAAGACACTGCAACGACGTCACCTGTATTCTAGCTGCTCTCGATGCCTCCTTGGAGTTTGCTACCAAAAGGTCACCCCTAGGATGATGTACCTAACTATATTATTCATGGGTTACACCACTCGATCATCACCCTATGAATGAACTAGATGCTGGACATCGGACCAGTGGAAGCAACACATTTTTAGTTTTTCTGCTGATCACGTTACCTTTATCACTCGAATCTTAACTACTATAATTACTTTTATAATTCGTTCGTTTAAAGAGCACCATGAACTTGAACGCCACTAATTTGTTTTTTGCAAGCGTGTTCACCGTAGCTTGACAATTTATTGGAAAGTAAGCTCTAAATGCTTGTTTAATCTTAGTGAGGCACCGAGAGCCTCAGCTAATCTACAATTCCTGTCTTCGATCCCTTTCGAGGTTCACAGTCAGGGCAAAACAGATTTGCGACGAGCCAATATAGTAGAGGAGTTGAATACTAGCTAATGCTCACTGGGTTATTCCCTTCAAGAGAACGTAACAAAAAATATGTACCATTCAGTAGCTACGTTGTTATTAGTATAACTTCCAATATGAGACAAGCCGAACAATCAATACTTCAAAACACACACTAGCTACAGAATAACGTGAGCTCTCCAGCAATTAACAGAGGCTTCTCTGCACGCGCGGTCTTCCGTTATCCATTGGAAACTAAACATTCGTATTCCGAGACCTTACAAATTATCGTTGATTTTTTAAATCTTCAAACTAATTTTAAAAAAGTTTTTTCCCGGTGCACTGACCTCAAACTTTTGTCAGCATACTGAATTTTTCTGATCATTGAAACCCTCGCCGCAAAAAAATGTATATCAAAGTCGGAATGGAGGATTATGACACTCTGTATCTCAACCCTCGCAGGATCGTATCGCCATAAATGCTTTTTCCCGGATATGTTCTCTTACCATGCAGCGCACGCAATTAAAAGACATATTATTCGATTTGTCTTGCAAATGCGGTTCTTTTGAGCTATGTGAAAGTTATATGGGGTGAAAATTACGGGCTGTGGCGTCCAAAAACCACTCTTAGTTTTGATTTTTTTTCTACCAAATTTTGGACTAGACCAAATAAAATTGATCAGCTTCAAAACAATTAGTCGTACACAGCTCCCAAACACATCGCTGAATTCGTAGTGAAATATCGTTTCTTTTGGTGTTATCCATTTTTATCTAATTAGGTATTTATACAACATCATCGACATTTTCGATCGAAAACATCATTTTTTTCAAATCCTGAATCAGGAATTTGAATCAAAATTATTAACTTGACGCAAAAACTCTTGCAGAATCAATTGTAGCTTATTTTCTTACGAATAAAACGGAACAAACCACATTATTCCAACTACTTTAGTAATCGAGCTACATGCGAAGGCGCAAACACTATATTTGAAAGTCTACCTATTTTCAACCAAAATTTCATATTTTACTAAGTTATGCAAATATATCAAAAACTATAGGAGCAAAAAAACTAAAACCTCATACATTTTTGCTTCTCACGTCATTCTCCATCGAACCAGTTGTGGCACTTACAAGCTATTAGGGCTAGAAAAAATGATTAAATTTCTACATATTATCGCTAGAAATGACAAAACAAACTATTCTGAAATTTTTGGTAATTATTTTCTAATTTTATACCAACTTATTGATTTTTAAGAGCAATAAAGCGAATATTATTACCATTTACAGAAGTCTAGGCTTGAAAATTCAACAAAATAACTATTCCATTATTACCAACCTTCCACTAACAAACTCTCTTTGTTAACTTTGCCGAAAAGAAAAATGTATAAAAGTTGGTTCATGTCCCATCACTCTAACTCTAACCGCTTCCTTTCAATATCGTGTTCTATATGCCCACCCAGCACGCATTTACAAATGAATGCGTGTCCTGCGTGGTTTAAAAGGGACGATCATGCGAAGGTTGAGGGGTAGAAACTGGCCAAGAAATCAACGAAACAGCAATGCAAATCAAGCGGTCCTTAATTTGCCTCAGAAATTCGAGAAAACGTATCCAGCGTAGTCACAATTCAAAAAATGCATTGCTTTTTATAGACCTCCAACATCGAAGCGTGTGCTGGTTCTGCACGTAGTAATAAACGCAGTAAGGTCATTGGAAGGTCACCTACTGTTATTGTACAGGGCCTGCAAGTAGCTAGTGAGATCCTGCTCTAAGTTGCTTCGTTGTTCTAAATATCAACGACTGATGGTCTCGAACCATTCAGTTGAACATCTGGTAGAGTTGAATTTTGGTCGCACGCGTGCATTAGCCGATAAATTGCTAGACAAATCAGCACAACACAAATCCAAGAATGCAGTGCAGGACAAATCCGATGGGATGGTCCATCAACCAAATAAAAGGATAAATTCAGGCGACCTCATAGGAAGGCATGGGATCAAAAGCAATCAAACAAGAATGGTCAATCTAAGCATATACAAGAAAAAAAAATCTTATTCTATAAAAAAACAGTAATTATTCAAACAATACCGAAATAAACTACCAAATGAAGGTTGTTCTATATACAATTTAGGTACGACCGCAAAAAAAAATGAAAAGGAAGCCGTCAAACTTGTGAATTTTCACAAGATGATAGGTTTGCCTCTGAGACCTGACTCCGCAAGTCTCCTACAATGTCTTACTACCTACGCACATTTTGTGTCTGCTCAATTGTGTGAGCTGTTCATGGATGGCTCACCTACCAAACGTGCGTGAGCGGTTCGAGACCAGCCCTATCAGTCCAAGCCTGGGGTGTGAGCCGCCCCTGAACAGCTTACACAACTGGACTGTGTGGGCCGGTCATAAGCAGGCCACAAACTTCAAGTGTGTGAGCCATCAATGAACAGCCCACACACTTCGAGTGTGTGAGCCATCAATAAACAGCCCACACACTTCGAGTGTGTGAGCCATCAATAAACAGCCCACACACTTCGAGTGTTTGAGCTATCAATAAACAGCCCACACACTTCGAGAGTGTGAGCCATCAATAAACAGCCCACGCACTTCGAGTGTGTGAGCCATCAATAAACAGCCCACACACCTCGAGAGTGTGAGCCATCAATAAACAACCCACACACTTCGAGTGTGTGACCCATCATAAACAGCTCACACACTTTGGGTGTGTGAGTCATCAATAAACAGCCTACACACTTCGAGTGTGTGAGCTATCAATAAACAGCCCACACACTTCAAGTGTGTGAGCCATCAATAAACAGCCCACACACTTTGAGTGTGTGAGCTATCAATAAACAGCCCACACACTTCGAGTGTGTGAGCCATCAATAAACAGCCCACACACTTCGAGTGTGTTTATCATCAATAAACAGCCCACACACTTTGAGAGTGTGAGCCATCAATAAACAGCCCACACACTTCGAGTGTGTGAGCTTTCAATAAACAACCCACACACTTTGAGAGTGTGAGCCATCAATAAACAGTTCACACACGAAAGGTCCGTGGGCGGTCCCTGAACAGCTCGCACACTAATGGTTCGTGAGTTGTCCCTCAACAGCTCCCACACGAAAGGTCCGTGAGCGGTCCCTAAACAGCTCCCCCACCACGACCTATATTTCTCGTCTACTCACTGCCTCGGTGCCGGCGTCCTCGCAGCCATCTTCCCTCTCCAGCATGTCCTCGGACGAGGAAGAGACCGACCTGCTCTTGTTGGCGTCGGAGGCGGTAGTGCCCGACGCTGTGGACGTCACCGACAGGGTGGCGGCGGATGGAGGGCGGGTCTGGTCCCCGTCTCGGTCATGGGAGTCACTGCCTCCAGTTGGAGAAGCAGCCTGCTGCTCTAGCTTCCCAGGAACCACTAAGTGGCCAGAGGGCGCTTGTGTCGGCTGGGTAGGCTGTGAGGCGATGATGGTCACCACAGGGAATTGAGTGTTGGCCCGTGCGCGATCTACAAATAGACATCAGGAAAAGTTGATCGATACTCAATGACGAGCGAAAAAAAAAATTCAATCGTAGTCATACGAGATATAACTTTTTCCTGTGATGGACTAATTTTGATGATTTTTATCCAGTAATAACGAACAATACTGTACAAATACATGCAACTAAGAGGACAGAGATCAAGCTTACTGTGTTA
>SDVV010034983.1:0-11112 GCA_016164225.1 Gammarus roeselii
CGGATCAAACGAAATGTGGTACCTGGCTCGCTGCTCACTAAACGAATTAGACGAAATGTGGTACCCGGTTGGCTGCACACTAGTCGTATCAAACGAAATCTTATTCAGCTGGCACATAGAGACTTTTATGATCTTCCTAGCAACGTACCTATTGCGCCAGTTAGTGGGTTTCTGTTATTAACAATTTGTTCATTTGAGCAAAATGTTAATAAACATTGGTCTATAAATGATATTCTCAACAGGGGAGTTTTCTAAAAGCCGCATCGGTGGCACTTACACACGTATCCCGTGAGCTAAAAATAAGCAGATTGATTTTTGCAGTGGGTCATTGTTGCTATGAGAGCGAGTAGAAATTCCACTGGTTTTTTAGGGTCTAACATATAATTGTGCCTTATGCGAACTGTAATGTCGGTGTTTGAATCTTAAAACAATTCGATTAACAATATATTTTCTAGAAGAATCCAGTACTTTAAGATGAACCATTCATTTCGTAATAATAAATTAAAATTTACACACACATTGGATAATATTAGACAGGGTAGACTACGTTTATAAACAGCTGCACTTTACCTTTACCTTCCTTTACCTAAAGCCCCTTATGATACACGGAGTTGTGAACTGGTGTCATATATGGACCCAAATGTTTTCGGTTTTGAACCTGTTATTAATGTTCCTAAACATGTTATTAAGGTTCGTATTTTGCATAAGTTGAATTTTATTATAAGTCGATTGGTAACCGGAAGTAACTCCCAAAGTTGCCTTGAGATATAAGAATTACAACACGGGCTTTGATGTGACATTACTTGTTCTGCAAAGTAACCTCTGCATGATGCACTTTACAAGTTTGCCATCAGATTTGCTTCTATTGTACTCAACATCTTATGTTGCGGCCTCAGCCTCGCATATATTCGGCATAATTTGAAGAGCATCCACATGAAAAACCCAGTAGGACCTTATTGTCTGAATGACTAATTGCGTTATAACAACAGACGCCAATATGACATCCGACCGGGCTAAGAGAATGCCGTGGCGAGAGAAGGGAGGCTCGACGTGGCGAGAGAAGGGAGGCGAGAGAAGGGAGGCTCAACATTGGGTCAGATGTTGAGCTTCATCATCGTATCTACCATTGTTACTGCTGGCACCAATATTTTAGTAGCTTAAGAAGTTTCGCATGAGGTAAACTTATAATATATTATTGAATGGTTTTCCATGAATTACGCCGTCAAGTGGTTTCTTGGCATCTAGTAAAACACGCCAAGAAACATGAAATATGGCACCCATTCCAATACATTAATGTTGAACATAGCATTTTGCGGAAGGGGCGGTTTCGAGGAGTAACAAGGATCAATTTTGCTTTCCTTTCTTGTGGAGGATTTACTGCACTATTTATTTAGGAATTGTAGCAGACTGATAAATTGGGAAGAAACTAGAATACAGATGGTGTCTACTAAGTCTTCATCATCGTACGCTGTTCTGAAACCAACCATTGCTACCATGATATACTTAATGTCAAATATTTAAAACCTATGGTAGTGAGTATGTTAACCACACATTCCACCGATTAATGGACATTGTTAGAAGGCATCATCCTTTCTCCATTGAATAAAATGGCATTATAAGTGAAAACGTTACATTGGACTATTGATTACGTGAAAACTAAGGTAAACAAACAAGGTCAACAGACATATACTAAATCATGATAATTACCGTTGAAACTGGTATTTGATGGAAATCTGTGAGAAGAGAATGTTCAATATGAAGTTACACATTTAAATAACAATTAATGCGTATTGCGTGGCACACGAAAACACAATTTTTTGAAACGGATTACATCGTAAACATGACTTGCTACGCATGCAGAGGAAAAGACACATTCCAATGATTCATCAAGACGGGTCTCAAAAATGAACAGGTTTTCACATGAATGAGATCAGCGGACTTGGGAGTGTATGAAAAGAAATGAAACGTCAATGAAATATCCCTAAATTGACACTGATGTAGAACTAACTATTGTGATGTTAAATGGAATAATGAAGATATGTTACAAATCAAGGATTTTACACGTAGTTATAAGTTTAAACATGTAAATTTTAGATACGTTTATGAGTCTCTTCACTGCTACATTCCCTTTCTTTATGAGCAGCGAGTCTGTTACCTGTTAACCATGTTAAACGATATAATGGAAAAGATTCTATAAGGACAATAGCTTGGCCAAAGTCCCCAGATTAGGAATGAAAGACAGTATCATCAGCAAGTAGAACACTTTTCAACGCATTTTGTTGTATCTCTCTGCAAAAAGTTAAAGAAATGGGTCTAAAACTCCTCCTTGTGCAACACAACCCAATCTGTTATTTGCAATACGTCGGATTTTTTTGTCGTTGCCTAGTATGTAGTGATCACTAACTGATAAATAACTATCTAACAGTGAGCAAGCGTCTTCGTAAACATCACAAGCTTGCAGCTTGGCCGACAAAATACACATCGCTTCATATTTTACATGAAATTATTGAAACCGGTCAAATACAAGACTTGCAATTGTTAAGGTTCTATAAGAGTTTTTACTGAAACCGAATTTCCCATCAGACATACCATAGTCATCAATTAAATCCTCGTCCAAACTTGAATGCACTATATACCTTGTCAAATCATAAGTGGAAAATAAACGTGGTGAAATTATTACGACAGTTGAACGCACTTCACCGGACTTGAGAAGGTTACACGGACACAGTTGTGAGTGTTGTGGTAAACACCCAGTTCCATGTTACTGCTAAAGATATGGCAGAGTAGAGGAGAATTTACGTTGCCAACCTTATTCATGTATGGTATGGGGCCTAATTTCACCACGATCACATCTCGTAGTCTGAAACGAATCAGGGTGTTTATCTATTTGATTGATATAAGTGCGGGAGAAATACATACGTTTTCATTTACTTGCTTACTGCCTGCTGTAACAATTACCCATGGAAGCTATTCCTAGCTTGTTCAGTTTCGGTTGATGTGAAAAAAATAGTTAGAGCGGCTAGTGAAGTCATGATCAGAGAGTGAATTTTTATGGAATAATATTTAAAAAATGGTATGTTATGTCGTTGGTATGTATGTGTCACTAGAATTTTAAGCAAAAAACAGTATGTAAACAGGCATTCAAATTAAGTTAGCAAGAAGACCCATTTCGACTGGCACTGTTCAAATTAGGTCAGAAAGGAGACCCATTTGGACCGGCACTGTTCTCTCTGGAGGTTGACGAGGTTGCCCGAACTGTCGAGTCAGAGTTCAATGTCTGGTACCTTGATGATGACACCCTTGGAGACAAACAAGATAAGGGAATTTCAGGACGTGCATCTCTCGATTTATCAGTTGCAGGATATTGGGTTAGAGGGTAATGATAGAAAGTCCGAATTGACAATCTTGGAACACTCACCACATGAGTTGGACCGTACAGAGAGATGCTTTAGGTTGGTGCTACCTGATGCCAGAGTTGCTCCGATTATCCAGTGCACTTTGCTGGGAGCAGCACTTTCCAAAGAGGGTATACCCGATGCTTTGAGAAGCAGGCTAGATGACTTGGAACGAATGATTACGCGATTGGAGCAGATAGAAAGTCACCAAGCATTTGTACCTTTGAAAAATGGTTCCTCTCTTCATAAACTGCACTATGTGCTCAGATCATCGCCCGCCAATCAACATGGTGAGGGTCTGGGGGACATAGGTTACCCGTCACAAGGGTGACCAATGTCCCCCTTGATGACAGATCTTGGAACCAAGCCACTTTGCCAGTTAGTCATGGAGGCCTCGGGTTCAGAAAAGCAGAAGACGTTACTCTTCTAACCTTCATCCCGTCGATGCATGCCGTGAGTGACTTAGTCGAAGCCGTTCTTTCCGGTATGAACATCATGGCTGAAATTATGGGACTTGTCTTTGGTAGAGGGCACACTGAACGGTTTGCCTGCTGTTGCGGATCAAACGGCGAGAGCACGCCTCCTGGCTGCTTCCAGCAGAGAAAGTGGCTTCTGGATGTATGCAGCCCTAGTGCCATCATTGGGGACTCAATTAGATCCAGAGACACTGAACATTGCCGTTGCGATGAGGGTAAGATCTAAAATTTGCCACAAGCATCCGTGTGGCTGGGTACAGTGCCGGTCGCTTTCCAGACACTGCGCTGAACGACATCGTCAGAAGATCCTTGCTGAGACCGGGACTACCATCGGGGCTTGAACTTTTGAGTTTGGATAGAAAATACAGCAAGAGACCCGATGGCATCACAGTTTTCCCCTTCAAAAATGGTAAGAGTTCATGCTGGAACTGTACTTGTGTGGCACACTTATGTGGAAACGTAGTTGATAGGTTCTGCAGTTTCAGCTGGTTCTGCTGCTACAAAGGCAGAGACACGTAAGTGCGGGAAGTATGGCACTTTGACGCGACAGTTCCAATTTGAGTCCATGGCCTTGGAGACGACAGGGGTGAATGACGTGTCAACTGCGCCAATAGTGAAGGAGATCGGACGTAGATTGGTGGAGGCAACTGGAAATTCATGAGAAATCATATGGTTTCAGTAGTTGTAGGGTTTGGCCATACAGAGAGGCAACACATTCAGCATCCTATCAACAGGTCTGGATGTCGGGGACAGGTTATAAACACAGTGGGTCGGAGAGCACCCCATTTGGGTGATCGCATCCACCCCCACACTTCTTTCCATAAGGGGATTCCCTCTTTCCGAAGGTTATTTATTCAAATTTCAATGATTTATATCCAATTTTGGTCTGATTTAGGAAAAAAAAAATCCCTAACCCGTTCGACCTGTACGTATGCATACACGTAGCCCACGGCCAGTACCGTTCTCGACGATTTCAAGTTAATTAATGTTATGTCATACAAATAAAAAAAGTTTCTGGTCAAATCATATTGTAATGAAACAAAAACAGTAATGAGTTTTGATTGGTCGTGTGACCTAAAATGTTCAGTAATCGAAGGAGTATCATCCATGACTACTCGGCGTCAGCTCATAATTTAGCTATCGGAAGCGAAGAAAATTCCAGAACTTAGCGAGGCTAGCCCTTTCAGAAATATGGAATTGGTATGCTATTAAAGACGGCCGGACTTAACCGCAGCGGCATAATTAACGCTGTCGAAATCAAATGGGATTGAGCTGTTTCTGAAATGAAATCGATGTTGCTTCCAGATATTCGAACAATCTAAAATACAGTGTTCTTTATTATTGAAAAATCTAACCAACTCATATCGGTTAAGAGTCGGAAAACGACATAGTTATTCACAAAAACAGTACTAATAAATTACTAAAGAGATGACTAATGAGAGGACCGAATCGATGGCTAAATTTAGCAATCCAAAAGGGTAATATGCAATAAATTTTCATGGATCAACAAACGTACTATCGAAAGCAGAAACAGGTCTTGTATCGTTTTGTTTTCACTATCAGAGCCCTTAAAATGCATCTTTACAACCTCCATCCTGGGATATCGTTAACAAAACGCTTATAGACCCAAACTCTGACAGCTAAGGTATATTCAAAACATAAGCATTTGAATACACATAAAGATTTGTATAACCAAGTCCCAATTCATACACTTGCTTGAGTGTACACATTTATATACATTTAAGTGTACGCACATCGGAATCTCTCTGCATAGATACCATTGAATAACCTGTCTGAAAATTCCAAGTTAGTTATTTCCCATCCACCAAATAATTAAAAAAGTAACCCATTCCACAGCCTTTCCATGTTCCGAAAATGTTGTCGAAGTAAGAAAGATAAAGTATATACACCCCAAATGCAATTGTAATAATATCTAAAACAGATCTAGTGTGTTAAAAATGTCTGAATACTGGACACACTTTGTCAGACATAGAAACTTCTGTAATGGTGCCGATTTCTGGAGAAACAATCCATTTCTGACCACAACAATAACACTGGATAGCAACTTTTACATACAAAGACGTTCATCAAAAATCAAGTACGCGGGTCAAAATAGTGAACGATCGGAACAGGACAAATAACCTGACTGATATTAAATGATTTTGACTGTGGACACAGATTGGTCGAGCGAAATGACAGACAACAATATTATAAACCCAAACACTCAAGTAAATACGCGGCTACGTATCTGAACCACTGTCCGAGGGGTTAGTAATTTAGTAGTAGGCCTGGGACGGGCTGAAGAGTCCATTCTAGCAGTATTGCAAAATTGAATTAGCAGTAAAACTAGCCCAGCCTAGATGAGATGCCCATCGTTCATGGGCTGCCGGATGCTGAAAGCTCCAAAAACGATTGTTGCCACCTTGGCGGCAATAGTCCTGACGTCACCTTTTCTTAGTAAGGGGGTGGATTAATCTCCCAGTGTTTGTCGGGGCGGTTTTTAAACGTGTTTACATTTTTTCTGCTAAACGGTTCCAAATTGTTGTTATCTTCATGAGAAATATGTTCTCAGCCACTGATGTTCTGAATGGTTTTAGCTGCAGTTTTTGCCCATCATATATGTTCCTTGGATTATAATCTTGGTCAAAGAGGCCCTCTGGGCTAGCTCTACTGAACCCATTTATGCATTTAAAGGTTTCCATTAACTGCATGGTCTTTAAGTCGTCTTCTTTCATATGATGTTGGTTTAATTTCGTTAAGTCTTTGCGGATTTGTCATATTTCCGAGTTCCGGAATCATTTTTGTGGCTCGGTGATGCACATGTTGTGGTTCATTCCAATATCACAAGTGGTGTGATCGATATCATTGTTGAACATGTAAAAATTCATGACCGACAGATGCTTAATATCAGCTTATTCAAACAACTCTCGGATGAAGATATCATTGACTCAATTACGAACAACGGCATCGTAACTGATGTGCAGTTTATTGCCTTAATTAACCCAAACAATGGGCTCGTTTGGTTTCGAGTTTTGATAGCGTACTGGAGTTGATTCTTCCTCTTTTTAATAGTATTCGCTTCAGAAAAGTATTTGCTGTGACACTATTTGCATGGAAGGTCATAAATACTAGCGTCTGAGGCAGCTTAAACTTCTCACAACCAGATGATAGTCGAATAAAATACCTTCCTGGATTTGTTATAAGAATTTCAAGGACGCAATCAACATGACCAGTGAATTTGAAAACGTTAGAGACGCAACTTACTTCCTCCTCTGAAAATGCGGTTATTTCTCAATAAAATAAAGCACGCATACTGAGTGCAACTGATATACCAAATTGACCAAACGATTTCAAGGTCGGCGTGTACCGATTATCAAAATATTTGAATTAATTAGATAGAAAGATTATATTCGATTTTTTTTTATCCAATACTCATAATAGGAAAGTTACTTCTGGCTGTAATAAATATCACGCACGTGATATCACGCTCGTGATATCACGCACGTGATATCACGCACGTGATATCACGCACGTGATATCACGCACGTGATATCACGCACGTGATATCACGCACGAAATATCACGCAGGTAATATCACGCATGTAATATCACGCACGTAATATCACGCAGGTAATATCACGCATGTAATATCACGCACGTAATATCACACACGTAATATCACGCACGTAATATTACGTAGGTAATATCACGCATGTAATATCACGCACGTAATATCACGTAACGGAATCCAAAGTGGCACGCAAAGCAAATTCGCAGCCCCATGTGAACCTACGTTTAGTACCCTGCAGCTAGTATTGTCTGCGCCCGCACGTGTATTTACGTTTCTTGCTTCGGAGCAATTCCAGAGGAGAAATGTGTGTAATTGCATAATAACTTGGGCGAGGACAGGCAGACCTTCCGTTGGACAATTCTGTTTTGTTCCCAGACATCATCACTCATTCAAATAACCGAAAAGATCCATATGAGAGACATTCAAAACACGGTCGGGGAGAAAGCAAGTACTGCACTACACTTAATCGAAGTGCCTTGATTTAAAAACGGGAGTATGCCTGAGAAGTTTATTAATCTGTTGATAATAGGACGCGGTATAACAAAAATTGACTGGCAAAATGCATGTAAGTAATAGATGTAAAATTACGTATATAAATGGTGAAGCGTCAATATTACAGCAGATTTCGTTAAAAAGAATGTCGCTTGCGCAGGGCGAGGCGTGGGAACTTCCTTACTTGAAAATGAAATAAAAAACTATACACGCTTCGAAACATTTTATTCATTTATAATGCCCGGCGCACAACATAATAAATGTATATTTGCTCAGTTTTAGAAATAATATATTTTAAATGTCGGCCTACTTTGTCAATGCAGATAAGGACGACTTTAGAAGCCAACCCAGGCGACAGATCTCCATGAGGGGGGACGTAAACTGACCGCGCACTGACCTGATCATGTCCGCTGTGATTATTTAATGTTGGTTTATCTCAAATCCCTGGCCTAAAAACATCGTTCTCAGACCCTGTAAATCTTTCAGATCAACATCCAAACAGGAATAACCACATTTCGGTCAACATGATTGAAAAAGTGGACCAAAACTTCGGAAATGATCTGAATCAGTGTACAGGCAATGGGGGCCGACATTTTTTAAACTGAAAAATTACATTTCCTATGTTGGGTGACATGCATAAAATCAGAATAAAGATTTTGGAATCGCGTAGAGTTTTTGATTCCATTTTCAAATACGGAAGTTCCGACACTTGACTCTGTAGTACGTACTTTGGACATCCGTATCGTCAAATTGAGAAGAAACTTCTGATACTATTGATCAAAAACTGGCTGGTCATGAATGGAAATGCATCGAAGATACATACAGATCAAAAAGATGTTGGATTCGTCCAAGGGATGATACCAGCTGTATCTGAGCTAGTATCAGGAGTATTGCCACCTATTGGAACGTCGGTGTTGCTGTCAGCATTTTAAATTTCAAAAATGCTACTCTAAATAACCGTTACTCAGACACTTGCACATCTGAATAGGCATTTCCATCCATGAATTTATAATATACACTGGTGGAATGAATATCAATGTTCATTTATAACCTAACGAGTTGATTTGAAGTTCATTTTATAGAAAGGATCATCAAAGATGCAGGTTGGTTCGAAAAAATATTGAACGCTGGTCGACGAATGTTTCTTCGTCTGAGTTATGTTGTTAATTTCATAATGAACAAACAAAATATGCATTCTTATGTTACTAACATTTATGAAAAGTTACTCATCGTATGCTCTTACCTGTTCCTTGTATGCTCTCATGTTCATAAAAAAATATATATTTACAATTATTCTTGTCACATTGTCCACCTAAATACCCATTGAAAGAATGCAGTGGAAAGAAACCCATGAAAAACAACGTAAATGAACCTATGTAAATAAATATATATTTGTATGTATTATACTCTTTATAAAACAATTTAAATGTTATCCTTAAATATTCGTAGCCTATATTCAACATCAAGCATCTCACCGCTAAAAACTCCATCAAACATCCTCTGAAAAATGAGTCAAACAAATAATAACTAACTAAACTCTCCTAATAAATACCCCTATTTCGTGCATAACTACATCGAATATCCTATTAAATTAGGTTCGATCAGTAAAATATCTAATGAGTCATTCAAAAAAATAATCTAGTTATATATCATACCGTACGAAATAGTACAATCGAATACAGTATCGAGAAGACCTAATCCGTGCGTAAGCACACGTAAATAAAAGCAATAAGATACCGAAAGGAATCTGAAAGACATCGTAAGGCAACTGAATTCCCCAAGATGTTCTTATCCCGAGATAAGATCATTGTGTGACCGCGCGTCAAGAGATAAAATCGCTCATTAGCATTTGCGGTTTGGACACCGGCTGAGTCCGGTTGATCCCTCCCCTCTTCCCCCACCCGTCACGGCCACTCTCTATGTATCGTAAGCATATCACTCGACCAGAATAGAAGAAAATAAACATATAACTACAATGTCCGAGAAATACAGCGAGTAAGTCACTAACAAACAACAAACATTCTAACCAATACATTCGATAAAAGGTTCAAAGATCTAGTCATCCTATATCTACTCCTTCACTAAAAGCATACATTCACTAAATATCACCATTCTAAATCCTCCACTAAAAGCATACACCCACATCATCGTCTATCTAAATCCTTCACTAAAAGCATATTCGATCGAGTCACAAAAAACCTCCGTTCACGGGCAAGCTCTATGTACCAACAGTACCTCACATGACCCAAATAGAAACAGAGCACTCGAGATGCGAACTAACAAAATGCATTAGCCGAGTCACAAAAAACCTCCGTTCATGGTATCTCTACCTAACATCAGAAACTAACTTGATCAATTTGGCTTAACATATAACTACAGTGTCAGAGAAGAACAGCGTCTGAATCACCAAAAAATAACAAACATCCTAATAAATACATTCGATAAAAGGTTCAAATATCTAGCCATCCTATATCTAATTCCTTCACAAATAACACATATCCAAATTATCATCTATCTAATTTCCTTTACTAAAAGCATACATCCAGTCTTAACATATAACTACAGTGTCCGAGAAGTATAGTGTCTGAGTCACTAACAAATAACAAACAGCCTAATCAATACATTCGATAAAAGGTTCAAATATCTAGCCATCCTATATCTAATTCCTTCACAAATAACATATATCCTAATTATTATCTATCTAATACCTTCACTAAGAGCATACATCCAGTCTTAATATATAACTACAGTGTCAGAGAAGTACAGCGTCTGAGTCACTAACAAATAACAAACATCCTAACCAATACATTCGATAAAAAAGATCAAATATCTAGTCATCCTACATCTAATTCCTTCACAAATAACATATATCCTAATTATTACTTATCTAATTTCCTTCACTAACAGCATACATCCTAAATCCTTAACAAATAACATACATAGAGTCACTAATTATCCAGGGCGGTTTTTGGACACCATATTTCCAGGGCGATTCTCGGCCCCCGTTTTCGGCAGGGCGATTCTCGGCCCCCGTTTTCGGCAGGGCGATTCTCGGCCCCCGTTTTTGGCAGGGCGATTCTCGGCCCCCGTTTTCGGCAGGGCGATTCTCGGCCCCCGTTTTTGGCAGGGCGATTCTCGACCCTATACCTACTACTTATATATATATATATATACATAT
>SDVV010034984.1:0-11112 GCA_016164225.1 Gammarus roeselii
TTCATCTTTCATTGAAACAAAATGTGTTTTGATGTGAGGCATACTAACAGAACAATATCCTACAATTTTAGAAGTATGTTTAGCAGCAAAATAGGTGCTGATTGCTCCTCCACGTCTACCATTAGCTCTGGATTACCAAAATTAATTCAATATGTCAGTTTTGGTAGGATTAATCAAATATTCTGGTGTAACAAAGAAAAGTTATTCATGGTATCTTTAGTATTGTAGTCTAATCTGTTGAAAGTATCTTCATCAGGATAGAGCCCAATCAGATGATTGGTATCAAGGTCAGTCAAGCTTCAAAAAATATTGTCCATGCTCATTGAAGCAGATAGTATCTAACATAAGGAGAGTAAAAAAATTAAACGGAAAGTTAACGCAGAAGCTTCTTAAATTAATTAAATCTCCATGGAGATGTAGAACTGAAGTGAGGGCTCCCCTTCAGGATGGGGATACCCAGATAGAAAATCCGCTACGTATGATTCATCACATCAATTACCGTTGGATTTGAAAATGAGTGGAACAAATAAAACTACACGGCTGTACAGGGAAAACGAACGACACTTTTTATTATAGGTATTTTATAAGTAATGAGTTGATATGTATATTGAGTTACAATAATTTTTGGTCTGGAAGAGGTGTTCATTTTTGAACGGAGGTGTTCTGGATCAATGGAGAACTGAGGCAGGACACACACAGATGGAGGCGTTCTGGGCCAAGATATAAACTGAGGCAGGGCAAACAGAGACGGAGGTGTTCAGGGTCAAGATAAGAGCTAAGGCAGGACACCCACAGACAGACGCGATCTGGGCCAAGGAAATAACTGAGGCATTACACACATGGACGAAATGTTCTGGGTCAAGATGAGGGTTGAGACAGAAAACACACAGACGGAGGGGTTCTGGGATAATGAGAGGGCTGAGGTAAGATTCGCACGCACGGATGTGTTCAGGGCCCTGGTTAAGGTTGAGGCATGACACACACAGACAGTATTCTGAACAAGTTACGACTGAGGCGGGACTCACGCAGACAGACGTGTTCTGGGACAAAGTGATAACTGAGACAGGACTCGAACAGATGGAGGTGTTCTGAGTCAAGGTGAAGACTGATGTATAACTAACACGGTGTTATGGGACAAGGTCAGGGCTGAGGCAGGACAAACCCCGATGGAGATGTTCTGGGCCAAAGTAATAGCCGAAGCACTACTCACACAAACGGATGTGTTCCGAGCCAAGGTGAGGGCAGAGGCAGGACTCACTTAGATGGAAGTGTTCCGAGCCGAGGTTAGGGCTGAGGCAGGACACACTCAGAAAGACGTATCCTGGGCCATGATGAGAACTAAGGCATTCAACACTCCTACGAAATGTTCTGAGTCAAGGTGTGGGCAGAGGCAGGAAACATACAGACGGAGGGGTTCTGGAACAATGTGAGAACTAGAACAGGACACACACCGACGGAGGTGTTCTGAGTCTTGGTAAGGGCTGAAGCAGAGAACACACACACCGAGAGGTCCAAGGACAATGTCAGGGCTGAGGTAAGACTTGCATAGAAGAATGTGTTCTGAGCCACAGATAAGATTGAAGCGAGACACCCAGACGGTGATCTGTGACACCCAGACGGTGTCTGTGGAGGCGGGACTCTACAGACAAACTTGTTCTGGGGCAAGGTTAGGGCTAAGGGAGGACATACACTGGTGGATGTGTTCTGAGAGAAAGACAATAGCTGAGGCACTACTCACATAGGTGGGGGTGTTATGAGCAAGGTGAGGGTTGTGGTACTACACACAGGTATGGATGTTCTGAGCCAAGGTGAGGGTTGAGTCATGTCTCAGTCAGACGGAGGTGTTCCGGGTCAAGGTGAGGGCTGAGGTAGTACTAACACAGACGGAGGTGTTCTGGGCCAAGGTGAGGGCTGAGGTAGTACTCACACAGACGGAGGTGTTCTGGGCCAAGGTGAGGGCTCAGTTATAACGCACACCGACGGAGGTGTTTTAGGCGAAGATGAAGGCTGAGACTGGACTGATGCAGACGAAGGTGTTCCGGGCCAAGGTGAGGGCTGAGGTTGTACTCACACAGACGGAGGTGTTCTGGGCCAAGGAGAGGGCTGAGTTAGAACGCACACCGACGGAGGTGTTCTAGGCGAAGATGAAGGCTGAGACTGGACTAATGCAGACGGAGGTGATCCGGGCCAAGATGAAAGTTGAGACTGGAGTATTACAGACGCAGGTCTTAAACGTCAATATCCGAACATATTCTGCACTGCTATTTTATCTAAAATATATTTAGCATAGGTTACAGTTTATTTGCTGCATGATGGATACAACTTCCAAATTTACACCATAAACAATACACAAAATACATCTTGCCTAATGTCGTTTTTAGCATTGTAATTTTTATGTTAATTTATTACACAACGGAAGAAGCATTAATGATTTTAAAATACAAATTTTTTTTTTGTCATGAAGAGTGTATTCAATAACAATTGAATCCACGGTGCATCCTTGCTCCTCTCTAGTAACAACTTTATTAATCAGTTTAAAAATTGCTATAAAATATAGCGAGCACCAAATGACATTTTTTAGGCTATACCTCAAATGATGCTTATCAAGGAAAAGTTTCTTTGTTCATATGGTAGCCTGTAGAAAATTAAAATTGAGAGACCAAACTCTAAATCAAAATGCAAGTTGTGTAGCAATATTTCGTTTTTTATTCCACAGAATGGAGTGTTTCTTGAGCACAAGTCTTCCGAGATTCATCTCAGCACAATCCATGATACTTCGAAGTCGAGTCTGCTACCCGACAACGCCACAATGATGCAGAAAATACCTACTTTCCAGGGAGAGTATGGGTGCGAAGCTTGGCTTCCTAACACCAACCGCAGACTGGCTAGCAAAAAAATGCTGGTCACTGTTCGGGAATGGCATACCTTTGTGCTTAGCATTACTCAAATGGAGTCCCCTGAAAATGATCCTGATGAAAAGGCTCTGACGAACTCATTGGGTTCGCTTTTCCAGCGAGAATTGCCCAATTGGGATGAGCTAATAAAAGACAGCATCAACATACAGCGACAAAAAATTAATAGTGGGTCAGTCATCACAACTTACAAGATTCATGTCTATGACAAACTTGGAAATGATGAAGAGGTTAGCAGAAATCAATTTAAGAACATGAAGGCAAATATTGTTCGAACGTTTATCGACGGCTCCTACATCAAACCAGCAACCTTTTGCATAGAACAAAAAGAAGGGACTGAATTTGGCAATGTGGTAACGTGGCCATTTAGTAAGCCAGGTTCAGTTGGACCGTTGGAAGGTCAGTGCAGAGACGAGAACGGTCTACCTGTTCAAGGTACCTGCCACTGGGATTTTAATAACGGAGGGTACCTGCAAAAACCATCTCACAACCAATGCAAATTTGAGGTGTGCCCGCGGGGTTATGTCAATGTTAATACGATCTACTGTGTCTCTATTGAGCCTGCAGACACCTGGGAAAACGGCTTCAAACGGGCTTTCAGGACCAGCAAGGAGATCAACCTCCTAGATGCGTTGACAGTTACCGAGGAAACAGGCGGTCTTTCTTTAATGCGTCTCCTCGCTCAAGTTTTGCACAGTTATTTCAATGAGTCATCAACTTGGCTTCCTGTGCGGCGATTAATTAGTCATGGTCCCTTAGTTCATGTTGGGTACAGGAATTCTAGTTTTCCGTGGGATAGTCATGCCATCGATTTCACTTACGATGTCTCGTGGGCTCCAGACCATCCAATAAACTCTAAAGATTGCGTCGCGTTCGACTTGGTATCTCAACATCTGTTTACTCCAGACTGCGGTGTGGCATTGCCTTTCCTATCTCTTATAGATGTAAGTGAGCTTAAAAGGGCATTGCTTAGTAGTACGCAAAACGCGATCAGCCTTGGCTTGGTCGATGACTCACATTTCGGGTGTTTTCCCGGAATGGCTCCGACGTACAACATTGAGATCAAAACTTGTATAGTCAAGTATCCCGAAAAGCCTATTAATTGGGAAGAGGCTCACAAGCTGTGCAAAACACATTTGCCGCAGCCGGGAAAGGGATTTATGAACTGGATTTACGAGAAATTGCTTATGGATGACACAAGTCAAGCTATGTATATTGCGATAGGAAATGATGACAAATCCGTGAGAGTTAATGACTCGTCAATCGATTACAAGAAATGGAAACCAAATACAAATATCCATAATCGGTTTGGCGTTCTTGGACAAAGTGGATGGAGTTTGATAAATGGAAGTGATGAAGCAGTGACATCAGTGTTTTGTGAAGAGCACGTGGTGGACACCTCAGATAACAAATTATCTATTTATTTATTTCAAAATACATCACGGTTTCGTGTTGATATCTCAGGTATACGAAACGCTGCTCTAGATACTTTCCGGTGTTACAGGAACGGCAGACCAACAGAACCAGTCATAATGAATTTAGTGACGGAGGATGAAGCTGAAATAGTAATGGATGAAGATTCCTTTTTTGGTTTCTACTTCTGTTCAGTTTGGAAACTCAACCCATTAAAGTGGATAAAATCCAACTCGGTTCTGAGAACGCCCGGGAGTTACAATCCCGTCTACGTCGTTAAGCTACTGAACAATGAGACAATATATCACCCAAAAATTCACGACAATACATTTGTTACACTACAAACTAGTGCACGGTGCCAGCTGATACTTTCACAAGAGGTGCAGGAACGTGACTTAGGGTTTTCAACCAGGTGGCTAAGTTTTAGAGAACCTGATTCTTCAAACACTGGCACCTTTGAATACGTTTACTTATTACAAGAAAATAAGAAACCACAAATGAAAGAAGATGATTTAGATAAATATTTTAAGGAAGATCTTGCAGGTTACTTACGCAGCTCTAATTGTTCTGTCGTGCATATCCGAAGTATCGATGGTTGTCGACCAAGCGTGTATCCTGACGATAGCCAGAAACGTAATTTGAGCTTCGGGGCTACCATCGGGTCCGGAGAGGTTTTACCTGAAGAGCTTTGTGTTACTGAGAGCGGAGAACCTGTGACCAGGATGTGTCACGGTGATTCTATCCAGGGTTACTATTGGAGCCCAATATTGGTTGGAAGCTGTTCGAGTTCTACATCCAGTGTAACACAGCAACTCTACAACATCAGCAAGAATATTGACACCAACGTGATTGGCAACCTCTCCGCCATCACAATGAATGGGGAGTCATTGCTTCCAGTCGATATCCATTTTGTGTCTTCTTCTTTTCATAGTCTTGCACAGTTTTGGGATAAGCAGAAAATGGCTCCTCATTTAGAACTGACTGACTTGGTGAGCACTATGAATAACATTTTGTCAGCTAATGAAACCAACTTCAAAAAACTTCAACAAAGGCTAAACACGACCAACGTGTTGCTCAAATCTTTCGAAGACCTTTCTTTTCAAGTGCAAATGGATGATGACGACAGTGAATCCATCAACAAAGTTTCGAAAAGTTTTATATCGGCTGAAAGATTAGATATATCGTCTGAATCGCTTGTTATGGGTTACACTGCACAAACAGTTAACCAAATTGAAAAAACAGGTACCTTGAGATTGGGCGGCAACAGATCCCAAGAAGGTGTCGTGGCAGAAATAATGTTACCAAGAACTCTCACCCAAACTGTTGCTCAATATTTGAACAAGTCGAAGACAGCCGGTGAGAAAGTAAAAGTTCAACTTTCTTTTGTTGTATACCGTAATGGAAAACTTTTTCAGCCGCCATCCTCTGATGATCTAAATTATACTTTGAACAGCTACGTGATACAGGCAAGTTATCATGGATACAATGTTAACAATCTCAATCAATCAGATCCAGTAAAATTAAAGTTTAAACCTCTTCATGGACAAAACGATACAATCTGCGTATATTGGGATTTCGAAAAAAATGATCAGAAAGGTGGATGGTCAACTGATGGATGTTGGAAACAAGAAGAAGAAGATTCCTTGACTGTATGCAATTGTAATCATCTAACCTGTTTTGCATTATTAATTAATTACGACAACATAGAACTCGATGCAAAACATGCAATAATCTTACAAACCATATCAACCATTGGTTGTTGTCTCTCAATCTTCGGTTTATTGATGGTGTTTCTTACTTTTTGTCTGTTCAAAAAGTGGAGACGATCCTTGACAAATAAAATTCTTCTCAATCTCTCAATAGCTGTGTTCTTCAGCATGTCCATTTTCCTTGGAGGAATCAACCAAACTCACAATCTGATCTTGTGTCGCAGCGTTGCTGTCTCCCTCCACTACTTTATCCTTGCTTCGTTCGGCTGGATGCTGGTCGAAGGAGTTCATCAATATTTGAAATTCGTTAAAGTTTTGTCTATTTACATCCCAAGATTTATTTGGAAAGCGTCTATTTGCGCATGGTGTCTTCCGTTCATACCCATCGTTTGCCTTTTAATCTATGACGGCGCGATGTACGACAGTCAGGACCAGTACAGTACGGGGACGCTCATCTGTTGGATGTCTCCCACTGGCTTCAAATACGCTTTTCTGCCTCCCCTTGTGCTGACAATGGCTGTTAACCTGGTCATTTACTCGATGATTATCAACGGCGCTGTTTGCAAGAGGACTCGAATTAGCTCCACGATTTCTGATAGAGATCTCATGATCAATCAGTTAAGCATGGCAGTTTGCGTCTTTTTCCTTCTCGGCTTTACATGGATATTCGGACTTCTGGCTATCACTGGTGCTAGGCTCGTTTTCTCATATCTGTTTTCCATCTTCAACACTCTTCAAGGTTTCTTCATTTTCGTGTTTCACGTGTGCCGCGAAAGATCGGTGCGGCGTCAGTGGGCTGACTTCTTCTCAATCATCGGCCGGCGACCTGGTGAAACAAGTTCTGGATCTTATGTCACACCTTCTCTCAACACACGAAATTACTCGGGTGCTCGTAACGCTGCAACGCCAAACAAAAACAACAGGCCGCAAGAAATGGTTGGAACGGCCAATCAGGTAGTATTTACCAAGAATAAAATTGTGCAGAAAGCTCCAGAAGACTCTCCGGTTACCTGTACCGAGAGGATAAGCTTGATGTCGACACAAACGCATTCAACACCTCTGAATTCGTTGAGCTGAAACACATCTCCCGAGAATAGCTTATGGGCAATACAAAATACCAATAATTCACTTTGTGATTAGCATTCCTTTATATCGAAGGTGTTAGGTGTTAGTTTGTCGTTGGGAACACTTTGACGATCGTAGTTTTTAGAGAGCTGTAATATATTGATGTAAGTCAAAGATTGTACAAAACGTTGAGGGATTTCAAATTTAATTTTATGGTTCAAAGTTGGATATTCTACTATTGCAAAGATTGTTAGGTGACAGTTCATATTTGTAATGTTTCCAACCAATGAAGTAAATAATTGTACTCCAGCTGCCTGGTTCTCCTGCAAGAAGTTCCGTCAGTTGTTCCACAACACTCATTCATTTCACCGACTAAACAGCAATTGATACAATCAGAGTAAAGAAGTTTTCAAATATGTGCGTATTTAAAAACAATCTTAATTTTAACGTGGTCAAAAAAAAACTTATAGGCGAATTACCCACATTCCAACTTGTCACACATTCCAGCCCCACGTACCCAGTCCGGATTTTATTTCGTCCCACTCTAGGATTAGCGGCGGGAATCCCAAACAAATGTGAAGGATGAATGGCGATGTTTCGGTTGGACGGTTCATGATTACGTGGAAGATGTGCGCGTATTGATGCAATTATATTTTCGACGAAAGACGTTTCTAGAATCGCTTATGTGTTTTTGAAATATCATCAGTCGACAGCACTCCGAGGTCGCTTGACGGAAAAAAATGGACGTATTTCATTCGACCCAGTTTCTGGAATTGGCTCTAATGCTTCATTAAATAGTCTATTCCACTGTAGATCACGATGGCTAGGGACAGCAAATGAGAATGGTTTGCAGGGGGTTTGATCATCCGATCAGATTGTTGCGAAAAAGCTAATAGTTTTCACTGAAAATTCCTATTGGGGCTTAAATCTACTAAACATTAGGACTGATTTTATGCTCCTATGTTTCTTTTTACTATTGTCTCATAAGTATCAATAACATGCTAGTATTTTTTTGGTGAATTTATGGTTTTTGAAAACATATTATTATTGAAATGTATCTGAAAACTCAGCTGCTTTGTAATTGCGTTTCATTGGAAAATTACGAAAAAAGGTTCCACGACAACCGTTGTCCGAACAAACAATCACGGGAGCAACGTCGAATATATAACGTTTCACACATAAAATGGCTGGGGTCGAAGTTTGACATTGATCGCCGGTTGGAAATGGTAGTTCAATCGCGGATTTTTTTTCCGTATTGTAGTCCAAAATTCCATCGTTAAATTCCGTCTAAAATCCTATATACCTAATACGGCGGCACGAGTTTTTCCTAATCCAAGTTCTATTTCGGCGAATCAGACCTTAGTTAAGAGTGTTAGTTCTATGACAATATTGCACACGGTTGAATAATCGTCGAGCATCCTAAATAACGGTGAGATTACTGAGATAAGGCATTGATAAACAAGGAGTGGTATGGATGGTCCTAAAGGAGTATTGTTCAAGCTACAACGTGTCAAGCGATAGCCAGCTGTAGATTTTTAGCACCGACATGAAACACAGTTATACTCTACGAAATTATATCTCGTATTTTCCTACATGAATACTATATTAAGTCCAGGTAAAAGTTGATGAATACGCATTAAATACTACATGATTTTGTAATGATCTAACTGCCGTTTTCTCCAACTGGTAAGATGGAGCACAATGTGAGCCTCTTTATGTAATGATCTAACTGGCGTTTTCTCCAACTGGTAAGGGGGAGTAATGTGAGCCTCTTTTGGTAATGATCTAACTGGCGTTGTCTCCAACTGGTAAGATGGAGCAATGTAAGCCTCTTTTTGTAATGATCTAACTGTCATTTTCTCCAACTGGTCAGATGGAGCAATGTGAGCCTCTTTTTGTAATGATCTAACTGACGTTTTCTCATACATGTAAGATGGAGCAATGTGAGCCTCTTTTTGTAATGATCTAACTGACGTTTTCTCATACATGTAAGATGGAGCAATGTGAGCCTCTTTTTGTAATGATCTAACTGGCGTTTTCTCATACTTGTAAGATAGAGCAATGTGGGCATTTTTTCGTAATGATCTAACTGGCGTTTTCTCATACTTGTAAGATAGAGCAATGTGGGCATTTTTTCGTAATGATATAACTGGCGTTTTCTCATACCAGTAAGATGGAGCAATGTGAGCCTCTTTTTGTAATGATCTAACTGGCGTTAACTTATACCCGTGAGATGGAACAATGTGAGCCGGTTTTTGTAATGATCTAACTGGCGTCCACTCATAACGGTAAGATTGAGCAATGTGAGCCTCTTTTTGTGATGATATGACTGCCGTTTTCTCATACAGGTAAGATGGAGCAATGTGAGCCTCTTTTTGTATATTTAACGGCGTTTTTATTCCGGTAAGATGGAGCAATGTGAGCCTCTTTTTGTAATGATCTAACTGGTGCTGTCTCATACCTGTAAGATGAAGCAATACGAGCCTCTTTTTTTAATGATATAACTAGCGTTTCCTTATACCGGTAAGATGGAGCAATGTGAGCCTCTTTTTGTAATGATCTAACTGGTGTTTTCTCTTACCGGTAAGATGGAGCAAGTTGAGCATCTAAGGAATTTATTCAGTTTGGTAGAGGAAGTTCTGCACGTGCGGCAAAACTCCCTCCACCCCGTGGTCCGGACAGGTTGCCAATGCTCGCCTACTTGTGTATTATTGGGCTCATTTTGGAAGACTCCAAACGCCCCTGCACCCCTCCCTTCCTCACTTGAGGTCCAAAAATGTGACGGAATGAAGGTGGAAGATGGAATTGTCACAGAACACACGCGTGTTGACCAGGCCTGCCAGCACACACAGAGCACACGCGTGTTGGCCAGGCCTGCCAGAACACAGAGAGCACACGCGTGTTGACCAAGTCTGCCAGCACACACAGCACACGCGTTTTGACCAAGCCTGCCAGCTCACACAGCACACGCGTGTTGACCAAGCCTGCAAGCACACAGTGAGCACACGCGTGTTGACCAAGTCTGCCAGCAAACACAGCGCACGCGTGTTGACCAAGTCAGCCAGCACACACAGAGCCCACTCGTGTTGACCAAGTCTGCCAGCACACACAGCACAGGCGTGTTGACCAAGCCTGCCAGCACACACAGAGCACACGCGTGTTGACCAGGCTTGTCAGCACACCCAGCACACGCGTGTTGACCAAGCCTGCCCGCACACAGAGAGCACACGCGTGTTGACCAAGTCTGCCAGCACACAGAGCACACGCGTGTTGACCAAGCCTGCCAGCACACACAGCACACGCTTGTTGACCAAGCCTGCCAGCACACAGTGACCAAGTCTGCCAGCACACACAGCGCACGCGTGTTGACCAAGTCTGCCAGCACACACAGAGCACACTCGTGTTGACCAAGTCTGCCAGCACACACAGCACACGCGTGTTGACCAAGTCTGCCAGCACACACAGCACACGCGTGTTGACCAAGTCTGCCAGCACACGCGAGTTGACCAAGCCTGCCAGCACACACAGCACACGCGTGTTGACCAGGCCGGCCAGCACACACGTGTTGACCAGGCCTGCCAGCACACACAGCACACGCGTGTTGACCAGGCCTGCCAGCACACACAGCACACGCGTGTTGACCAGGCCTGCCAGCACACACAGCACACGCAAGTTGACCAAGCATGCCAGCACACACAGCGCACGCGTGTTGACCAAGTCTGCCAGCACACGCGTGTTGACCAGGCCTGCCAGTACACACAGCGCACGCATGTTGACCAATTCTGCCAGCACACACAGCACACGCATGTTGACCAAGCCTGCCAGCACACACAGCACACGCATGTTGACCAAGCCTGCCAGCACACACAGCACACGCGTGTTGACCAAGCCTGCCAACACACAGCACATGCGTGTTGACCAAGCCTGCCAGCATACAGAGAGCACACGTGTGTTGACCAGGCCTGCCAGCACACACAGCACACGCGTGTTGACCAAGCCTGCCAGCACACACA
>SDVV010034985.1:0-11112 GCA_016164225.1 Gammarus roeselii
CATTGGCAGATATACAATTGAGTCTTATAACGGATTTTGTGGCTCCTCCCATCTTAAAACAATAGAAATAACCCTGCGTTAACACTGTAATAGCTTCTAGTTTCCCCTTCCCTATCGATGACACGCACATGGCCCTGTGAATGACCCGAAATTCATCACTGTCTCCTATGTTATACAATCCGGGAAAAGGCCACCTGCTTGAGGGGAATTAAAATTAATGCAAGGCAAGGGACATCCAGGAAATTTGAGCTAAAAGGGCTAGACAGGCCCAAGTCCTGCCCCGCTTCAAGTGACACACTCTACGCACCCCTCTATAAAATAGTGTTCGTTACAAGTCTTTTGTATATAAACATGTGCCAGATGAGGCCACTCATAACAAGTGCTGCATTTAGAGTGCTGTCAATATCTTAAGAGTGCTGCATTTAGAGTGCTGTCAATATATTAAGAGTGCTGCATTCAGAGTGCTGTCAATATATTAAGAATGTTGCATTTAGAGTGCTGTCAATATATTAAGAGTGCTGCATTCAGAGTGCTGTCAATGTAATAAGAGTTCTGCATTTAGAGTGCTGCATTTAGATTTAGAGTGCTGTCAATATATTTGGAGTGCTGCATTTAGAGTGCTGTCAATATATTAAGAGTGCTGCAATTAGAGTGCTGTCAATATATTAAGAGTGTTGCATTTGGAATGCTGTCAATATATTGGGAGTGCTGCATTCAAAGTGCTGTCAATATATTTAGTGTGCTGCATTTACAGTGCTGTTAATATGTTTAGAGTGCTGCATTTAGAGTGCTATCAATATATTTAGAGTGCTGTTAATGTATTTAGAGTGCTGCATTTTAGAGTGCTGTCAATATATTTATCGATACGTCACTGCCTAAATTCAGAAATTTTGATTGTAGCTATTTATCATCATGTCTTATGAACCATCAATCTTCAAGACTAAATTTTGAATGCCGATCACAACAATTTGTTACTAAGCCCCTAAATCTTTTAGTGCGGCTTTTCAGAAGGCCTATCGAGGTATACAGTCGCTTAAAAGTGTTTCCCACTGTTTTCTCGGCCCTGGTATTAAGGTTGCGTTGGCACTCGTATCACAAGATCGATTGATTTATTTAAAAAGGCAGTCATAATAGAAATACTTAGACAAGTTTGACAATGCATGGTTGTCTGGGAGAGTATAAACATTTACTAAAAAAGATCTTCCACTAATATGGATAACATTCATGCAACCTCAAAGGCCTAACACGTAGGTCCGATGCGTGACATTCATGTGTGTACTCGCGCGTATACGAGGCCACCAAATAATGGAGAACTTCCTCCTCGATTTGGCTGGGCTTGCCACCAAGGACGACAAATAGACCATCTTGGTCTTGCTTCTGATGGGCTTCCAGTCCTTGGTGATGCTGAGTTTGACTGGTGATGAATCGCGTCGGAAGCTCCGGTGGACTTGGACAGCTTACATCTAATCTAATCTAATCTTTAGTAATAATGATTGATACCTACACATTCAAAATATAGGCATTTTCAAACGATGCCTGATTCACCGATGAAAAAATATCAAACCGGAATAAGTGGAGCGTATTTCAAACGCCTACTTGAGGTCGCGTACATAAATAAATCTCTACTCAAAGTCTTTATGAGCTCAAGTTGAATTTGTATGCATGCGAGAGAGAAAAGGTTACTTACTCAATTGACGGGAATGAATGAAGACTCATTCGTAGCGTAAGGGCGCTTGACTCAATTATACGGCGTACGTCAGCTAACCCAACTTGGTGTCAGGTGGTTTGAGTCAATGAGCATAAGCGTCATGGAAAAGAGGCACGGCTGCTTTTGTAGAACAAACGCACGAGTTATGATGGATAATTCTTTGACCATTTTTTATAATAATCAGTCTACCAATGTTTTGTTTGCCTGCAATTTCTTAGAGAAATATACGCGTAGACGTAATCTCATCAAATGAAAAGTAAGAAGTATGTAACGCAAGGGCCTATAAAATACATGTCACTATTTATTTTCAACATTTTATCTCGTCCCCATCTGTGTTGCACCGACGCTGCACTTAAGTGCATTGGTGCATTTCTTAACACATGATCGTGCTTGACGGCGCAGTGCAACTCACTTTTGTTTCACTATCACATAATTCGATCACGATAAAACAACGCGGGAATAGTGTTAATGGTGTTCGACCTTGGATCATACTTCCAATTATACCCTGTGGGAACCACTTTCATACATTTTAATAACCACTGAACGCACTTTCTTGAGCTCCTAAGCACTCTCGCTCAGTGTCATTTATTTAGGCACACTTAATTGGTTTGCTACTCAGTTCAATAGCTGTGTACAGAAGTCTAAAACGGTAAACTTATTTACGATTTAACAATATTTGTTGAGCATCGATTATGAAGCAATTTTGTTCAATGAGCGTTTAATTTTATAGCAAATATTCTTGCTCATTGTAGGTTTTTGTGCAATGTATGAAACACTGCGCCTTGACCACTTTTTCTCAGCACCTAACGACTTAGCATCGATGAACAATTGGATGGACGGATTTAAATTTAAAATTGACCTACATGAAATATCTCGATGATTAATTGAAACAGAGTAGCGCTTTCATACATACATGGGCAGACGCAGGCGCATACATTAGTGCCGGGTAGTCCCACATGAGATGGCCTTATATAGCAGATTAGTCGCACATGAGATGGCCTTATAAAGCAGATTAGTCGCACATATGATGGCCTTATAAAGCAGATTAGTCGCTCATGAGATGGCCTTATGTAGCAGATTAGTCGCTCATAAGATGGTCTTAAATAGCACAGTAGTCGCATATGAGATGACCTTATATAGCACAGTAGTCGCACATGAGATGACCTTATATAGCACAGTAGTCGCACATGCGATGGCCTTAAATAGCACAGTGATCGCACATGAGATAACCTTGAATAGCACAGTAGTCGCTCATGAGATGGCCTTAAATAGCATAAAAGTCGCCCATAAGATGACCTTAAATAGCACAGTAGTCGCACATGACATGACCTTGGATAGCACAGTAGTCGCACATGAGATGACCTTATATAGCACAGTAGTCGCACATGAGATGACCTTAAATAGCACAGTAGTCGCCCATGGGATGACCTTAAATAGCACAGTAGTCGCACATGAGATAACCTTGAATAGTACAGAAGTCGCTCATGAGATGGCCTTAAATAGCATAGAAGTCGCACATAAGATGACCTTAAATAGCACAGTAGTCGCATATCAGATGACCTTAAATAACACAGTTGTTGCACATGAGATTAAATTAAATAGCACAGTAGTCGCACATGAGATGACCTTATACAGCAGATTAGTCGCACATGAGATGACCTTAAATAGCACAGTAGTCGCACATGAGATGAACTTAAATAGCAGATTAGTCGCACATGAGATGACCTTAAATAGCACAGTAGTCGCACATGAGATGACCTTAAATAGCACAGTAGTCGCACATGAGATGACCTTATATAGCAGATTAGTCGCATATGGGATGGCCTTAAATAGCACAGTAGTCGCACATAAGATGGCCTTATGTAGCAGATTAGTCGCACATGAGATGGCTTCATATAGCACAGTAGTCGCTCATGAGACGACCTTACAGCCGCCGCACGAGCCTAAAACTGCTCTGAATTCCAAACCCCTGTATAATAATATTGAATCTTTTTGTGTTGTCTGTGTCGTGTCTGCATGAAGAGAAAAAAGATCATCGCCGTTCCGTGACAATATTTACTTAAATGTGTGCTAACAACTGCGTCAGGTACGAATACCATTAAATGGTGAAGTGTCGCGATCTCGGTGAATAAACTACAATAAATGCGGTTTGGGCGTCGGCTGAAGTAAAATTACCTTTTATTTATGTTATGAATTGAATTACTTATTAAAGCAGCGTTAAATCTCAACAAAGGTAAGGAAGTTGAGATTGTTGTGATTCAGATGAAATGTTGTTGTGATTGTTCTGATTGTTGTTGTGATTGTTGTGGTGATTGTTGTTGTGATTGCTGTGGTGATTGTTGGGATTGGTTTTGTGATTGTTGTGGACTAGATGACCTGTTGTTGTGATTGTTCTGATTGTTGTTGTGTTTGTTGTAATTGTTGTGATTTCTGTGGTGATTGTTGTTGTGATTGTTGTTGTTATTGTTGTGATTGTTGTGAACTAGATGAAATGTTGTTGTGATTGGTGTTGTGATTGTTGTGAACAATAGGAAATGTTGTTGTGATTGTTGTGGATGTTGTTGTGATTGTTGTGGATGTTGTTGTGATTGTTGTTGTGACTGTTGTTGGGATTGGTGTTGTGATTGCTGTGAACTAGAATAAATGTTGTTGTGATTGTTGTGATCCAGACGAATATTTTTTTTTTAATCTATCCCTTTCTATTTTTCCCCTCCTCAGATCACATTGCGATGTTTACTTCGTAAACAAGCGATCATTTAACAATTCATTTTCGATAGGACTGAATGCATTGTGTTACTTGTACAAGAAGTGGTTCATGAAACAAAACGACTTAGTAGGAAGTTGCTGCATCTTCAGTGGGAACTGCTGCATCTCCCTCATGAATGTAAACACCAACATTTTTCCTCGAACTACATTTACCGAGTCTGTTGTTGATGCAGATGTGCTGAGTCAGCACTCCACACAGAGCATCACCAAATGGCTGATGGTTGCGTATATTAACTTAGAAAAAGAACCGTAATTTATACATTTGTGTGTTGCTCACATCTCTTGCATTAGCATTCTTAAACCAAAATTAAAAATCAAAACGCGTTTGTTTTCTATTGCCGATTGGACGATTGAAAATCGTCCAAGTTAGAAATGTTGATTCCTTGAGCCCATTTCTGGCTATCGCAGCGTCCAGTATATAAACAGCCTCGCGTGATATTAAAAAGTAACACAGATTGAAAATGTTAAAAAATTCTACAGCTGAACCCTGCCATAACTCCATAAAGTGTGCTCTAACTCTGCTTAGAGGGACAAACATTCTAATTGCGCATCTGCTCAGGCGACAAAAACGACCCTTTATCTCCGGTAATTTATCCCAGACCTGCATGACAGTGTGTTCGATTATAAACTATTTTTTCCTCGCTTATGTGCAAATGCAATTTAAAGAAGATAAATAAACATCAAGAATGATGCATTATTTCCCTTGTATAATATTTTCACTGCGCCGCCCAGACTTGACCATTGGATGAAGCTGTATTCCTCCATGCAGGACAGTCGTGGCACAGGGAATCTGTTTCGAGCGACTGTGGCGGGTGAGCGCATGAGAAGTATTGTTGCAGCAAAGTGTTGATGTTGGGAAGGTGTAATTATTAAATTGTAAGATGTTCTTTGACGCAGTCAATTTGGACGGTTCATTTTACAACTCGCCATTGTTGAGTTCACCATTTATGTACGGTCAGCTGTTGAAGTTCTTTGTGGCGAGAGTTGAGCCAATTTCTTGAACAATTTTGGAATTTGCATTACAACTACAAATGAATGAAAGAGTTTGATGAAACATTCCAGTTACGTTCGAGGTTTAAAGTTGTTAGGAGCGAATGGGCAGAGCTGGCAGCTGTCAGTTGTTGTTTTCGGATGCTACGGCATCGGTGGCAGATTTGGAGAAGTTATTTAGGCTAGTATTGTTGTTTGGTAGAGTGTATGAGAAGAGGAAGCTGGGAGTCAATGTGGGTTAAAGTAAAATAAGATGTTCGAGGAATGACGCTACGAGCGTAATCTGTGTCCACCAAAACAGAGAGTTACTAGAGAAAGTTCAATGTTTTAGGTACCTGGGCTCCATGTAGGGAAGACTGGACTATTGGAAACTGAGGTGAAATCTAGAGTAAAGGATGGGTGAGTGTGAAGTATTGGGTGCTCTGAAGAGTGAATGAGATGTAGGACATTGTGTATGGAAGCAAGAGAGGGTTGTATGAGGGGGTAGTTGTCCCAACTGCGCTTTACGGGACTGAAACGTGCTGGGTGTTGTTTCTTTAATGAACCATTCCTTACTGAGATGGTTCGGGTACATGGTGTGGATGATTGATTTGTGTAAAGGGTGATAAAAACGGAAGTGAGTGGACGTTGGCCTAGAGGTAGACGAAGTATGAGTGGATGGATGGCGTGAAGCAGTCGTTCGGAAGGAGGGACAGAAGTCTGGAGGTGCGAGGAAGCGTGCAATGGTCAAGCGTAAATGGATGAGTTTTGACGCTGCCCTGATGCGCTTTCCTACCCTAAGCGTCTTGTTGAGAAACGGGATGGCCTGGCAATTATGACGCAGCATGAGTAAACCTGGGGAAACTGTCGGGCCCTGAGGCTGACACTGACCTCAAAACTAACTCCTGATCCGAAGTGAGTGTTGCCGGGTTCTGGGTGGACCATAAGCTTTAAAAGGCTAAGGTTTGGCCTTCCCCTTCTATGGAATCTAGCCTTGCGTCTGTATTGTAATAACTAAGATAATGAATAGCTGAAGTTTGACATTGAAACGGTTCCAATGTGTCCAAAAGCACTACCAAATTAATTGAGCAAACTCATGGCCTATAACGTTGCATTGATAATCAAAATGTATTCATTTACCGTGCACTTTTTTCCGAATTAACTTACAAGTATTGTTAATACAATTTTGTATCATAACATTTTTGTTATTATGGAAAATGAATTGCCATACACAAATCTATTATCTAAATTGGAATTCATTTCATCCTAAACTGACGAAAGTAATCTTAATAATTTGGACGCTTTTCAGGGTCAGCAAATTTTTGCTATTGACTGTACATGTGTTCATTTTAAAACTGAAAAACCCGCCGTCGGACGGCGGAGATAAAAGCTTTAATAATCATAGAAACTGAGAGCTTCTCATGGTAACCAGCCCACCCAAGTATTGCCTCAACGTGCCTGGCCCAGTGCTGCCCTCTTGAGCGCTCTGCCTATGTCGTGTACCTTCTCGTGGGAGATCTGGTCTGAGTCAATACGCTTTTGACATCCTGAAGCCGTTTGTTATTTCAATTAATCTAGAACAAAATTGGATGTGATATCGCTACTTTACTTTGCGCAACGAAGGATGCCCCTCGTTGCGGAACATCAAGCGAATAGAAGATGTGTTTATTCTAGTAACACTGCATTATTTGTTGTGTAAAATAAATACTGTAATGACGGAATCAATTTTTTTTTCTCCCTATTACATTCATGAAAAAGTATTGACAGTTTCCTTGTTTTCTGTTATCACTTTATTTCCTTCTCCCTATAGTTGTTACCCTTTCCTTCACCCTATAGTTACCCTAAAGGATCACTCTCAATCTCCTCATGATCAATTCTGAAAGGCCTCCAACATCCTTTGGTGCCGACGGTGCTACCGGTTCTTATTTATCGTCCTATTTTCTTCGGTATTTTGATGAAGCCTAGAAGTCTGTTGACCACAGCACTGTTTCGATTAGGATACCATTAAATAGCTGATGTAGTCAAGGATGCCTTTAAATGGCTGACATAGTCTAGGATACCTTTAAATGTCTGATGCAGTCAAGGATACCTTTAAATGACCGATGTAGTCAAGGATACCATTATATGGCTGATATAGTTGAGGATACCTTTAAATGACTGATCTAGTCAAGGACACCTTTAAATGACTGATGTAGTCAAGGATACCTTGAAATGGCTGATGTAGTCATCATACTTTTAAGAAGCGTTAGATCTCGTCGGAAAGACATCCCACCTGCGTGACAAGGACCCGCCTTGGAGCTAGTCACGCCGGGCCACGCCTATCACTTGCAGGAAGGGAGGGACACGCCAAATGGATCACTCTGAATGGCAACCATGAATTGCGTTCCTTCATGCTGATCACAATGACTCCAGGAGGCTTACGATGGTTATGTTCTACGATTCAGGATCATTATGATGATTTATGCTCGCTCCGATGACTCGATCATTATGATGATGATTTATGTTCGCCTCGATGACTCGATCATTATGATGATGATTTATGCTCACCCCGATGACTCGATCATTATGATGATGATTTATGCTCGCCCCGATGACTCGACCAATATGATGATGAGTTATGCTTGCCCCGATGACTCAATCATTATGATGATGATTTTTGTTCGCCCCGATCACCCATGATATTAATATTTATCGAGATGATGCAAGCGACAGGGAATCTTTGTTAACTTTGAAATCTCATGTTTATCATATTACTTCAATCAGAGGAGTCATGCTATGGGGAGGTCATGCTCAGGGGAGTCATGCTCAGGGAAGTCATTCTCAGGGAAGTCATGCTCATCAGAGTCATGCTCGGGAATTCATGCTCGGGAATTCATGCTCGGGAATTTATGCTCAGGGGAGTCATGCTCAGGGAAGTCATGCTCAGGGGAGTCATGATCAGGGAGTCATGCTCAGGGGAGTTGTGAGGAAACGCAGATGAATACTGATTGAAGGAGATAGAGGATAGTGATAGGGAAGGAGAGGTCAAGGCGAAGAACGGAGACCGGACAGACATGGAGATTTATTATTGAATTGATTGCATGGATAATAAATATTGACCATACTTTATAATATATTTAGAAGATAGTTAACACATTAATGGTTTCGACTCGTCACTCGTAGTAACTACACGATACCCACATCAAACGCCGCACAGGGTTCTTACCAATACACCACGGTTAAAATAGGCATCACATCAAATGTATTTCCCCCCCTCCCTCTTGGACGAAGATATCCACGTGGATTGACCCTTCGAGAAGTCGTACAGTTCTAGCCGATTTTCAGTTGCAAGACGCGTCATGATTTATAGTTCATGGCGCGTTTTAAACCCATGGACTGAGGCGCCCGCAAAAATCCCAGGTCGATCGGGGCCAATGCCAACCCGTGTAGAGCCTTGACGTTGGCGATGTAAACACCGCCTGTGCAGTAGCGGCAACGAGACGAGACGTTATAAGGCGGTGCTCCACATCGTGGAGCCGATGTGGCTCGTCTCAAACCACTCAGCAGTCACCAGCAACTCCCACCCTAAAATCTGAAAACTACACGTCCTTAATTAAAATAGCAAAGACGTGTTTTGCCTAAGGCAAGGGCACACAAAACCCAAACCCGATGACACTCTTCAACTTTGCACTTGATTCCCAACACTATACGTAACCCCTCCCATTGCTGACAATCTCCTATGGTGTGTCGATCTGTCACCCTCACTGCCCCAGGATGGCCCCCGGTGAGGCCCGGTTGTCCCGAGCAGCCTTCCCTGCTCCCGTTTTGCTCGTCTCTCCCACTGGTTACTCCCACAGTGCCTGGCCCAGTCCCTTTTTGCCTCTACGACGAATTGCCCTATCAGCTCCCAATACCTTCGATGCTTTGAGCTCATTGGTCGTGGCCGTTCTTACGTCATAGCCGGACTTCAAATACCGCGCTCCCTTCCTCAACAGCAAGAACAGTGTTGAAAAAAAAATTACATGACAAGAGTCATGCTCAGGGAAGTCATGCTCAGGGAAGTCATGCTCAGGGGAGTCATGCTTATGAGAGTCATGCTCAGAAGAGTCATGCTCAGGGGAGTCATGCTCAGGGGAGTCATGCTCAGGGGAGTCATGTTCAGGAGTCATGCTCAGGGGAGTCATGCTCAAGGGAGTCATGCTCAGGCAAGTCATGCTCAGGGAAGTCATGCCTATGAGAGTCATGCTCAGGAGAGTCATGCTCAGGGAAGCCATGCTCAGGGAAGTCATGCTCAGAAGATTCATGCTCATGGAAGTCATGCTCAGGGGAGTCATGCTCAGGAGAGTCATGCTCAGATGAGTCATGCTCAGGGAAGTCATGCTCAGGGGAGTCATGCCTATGAGAGTCATTCTCATGGGAGTCATGCTCAGGAGAGTCCTGCTCACGGGATTCATGCTCAGGAGAGTCATGCTTAGGGGAGTCATGCTCAGGGGAGTCATGCTCAGAGAAGTCATGCTCAGGGGAGTCATGCCTATGAGAGTCATGCTCATGGGAGTCATGCTCAGGAGAGTCATGCTCAGGGGAGTCATGCTCAGGAGAGTCATGCTCAGGAGAGTCATGTTCATGGGAGTCATGCTCAAGGCAGTCATGCTCAGGGGAGTCATGCTCACATCAACAACTGATTTCCATCATAATAACACAAACAGGGAAGCCATGTTCCACCTTGACATCTCATGCTCTATACCATGATTCATCATGGTCTAGCATCTGCTGTCCCGTATGGTCTCTTTGAATCACACTCGTTGTTATGAATTCGTTGATAACACAAGAAGGTGGTTCGGCCATTTATGCATGCCTGCTCATGCACTCTCAGACAGGCAGCTCACAGCAGTTTTGAGTACCTATACCTCATATATAAAGGCTCATCAGCTCGATCCTGTTATGGAGAGAGTTATGAATATATATGAAGGTATATGAGAGGCACTCATCCCTGCAGATTGTGCACGTGATTTTCATACTTAGATATTGGGATAAAGAAATCCCCTTTCCATCTTTCCAAGGAATGGGGCCATCTTCCCGAGGAATGGGATATTCATTCTAGCGTAATACTTGAATATAAGCGCCAAGAGAAAATACATACTTATTATGTTTCCCAAAATTGTGTAGCCTGATATTGTGTAGCCTAATGTGTTGCTCTTTACGATCGATTAATTTATACATAGTTATAAAGAAAATGTACTTTCCACAGAGCGAGCATCTTTTATGTGTCAAACAAGCACCTCTCTTAAATCTATGATTTATCCCCCTCTTGAAATATTTAGTTTCCAACCTTTTTTTAAAAACAACTGAAATCACGTTGATTAATAGATCTATGTCGATGCTTTATGTTGTTAATGCGCGGAGAGGCTCCAAGAGTGGTAGTGTTTGCTATAGTTCACGTCATTTGTGTTGTTATTGCGCGGAGAGGCTCCAACAGTGGTAGTGTTTGCTATAGTTCACGTCATTTGTGTTGTTATTGCGCGGGGAGGCTCCATCAGTGGTAGTGTTTGCTATAGTTCACGTCATTTGTGTTGTTATTGCGCGGAGAGGCTCCAACAGTGGTAGTGTTTGCTATAGTTCACGTCATTTGTGTTGTTATTGCGCGGGGAGGCTCCACCAGTGGTAGTGTTTGCTATAGTTCACGTCATTTG
>SDVV010034986.1:0-11112 GCA_016164225.1 Gammarus roeselii
AAATCCAATGCAATTAACCAAACGATTCTTTGCCAAGGAAATGAGCACTGATTCAGATGATTATCTTTCATTGGCTAAACCCTGTGATGCTGGCTGGCGATGGGAGATCGTTAACGTTTTTCTAACTGTTATTCACATTATTAGGTGTTTATAACCCTACTAAAGAGGCAGAAAACCTCAAAAGAAATTGTGGAGTCAAAGTTGCTCAGAGTCTAGACGAATTGTGGGTATCAAATTTGTTCTGAGGTAAAATATATATTGAAAACATTATTTAAAATTCAGTGAATGCTTCAAACGCTGCCTACTGTTTTTCGTAACATTTCATTTACCCTATACTGCTGATGTCCTTGTAAGTTAGTTTTTTTTTTATTATCATGAAGTGATTTGACCTTGTAGACAAATCATCTCGTATGCGTATAAATACGTATTCAATTTTGCCTAGGCAAGAAGTTTTGGAGTAGGATATTTTCTGATGAACTGTAAACCAACACAACAACATCCTGGCCAAATAATATACGTTGTTTTCAGTTCTTATTATCAAACGAATTGACTAGTTAAATGAAACTTCGATCTCATTGTATTTTCTTTTCGCAGAAGTGCAGTATTTTCTCTAATCTGCTGGCCATCCAAGAAGGTTGAATCTATTAATTAATGTTCATCCTGTACGTAGACACCTTCTTACTGACCGTCCAAATGTCTGTGTGGCATGACTGTTCACTTATTCAACTGACTGTCCGGATGTCTGCGTGGCATGACTGTTCACTTATTCAACTGACTGTCGGGATGTCTGTGTGGCATGACTGTTCACTTATTCAACTAACTGTCCGGATGTCTGTGTGGCATAAATTTTCCCTTATTCAACTGACTGTCCGGATGTCTGTGTGGCATGACTGTTTCCTTATTCAACTGACTGTCCGGATGTCTGTGTGGCATGACTGTTTCCTTATTCAACTGACTGTACGGATGTCTGTGTGGCATGACTGTTCCCTAATTCAACTGACTGTCCGGATGTCTGTGTGGCATGACTGTTCCCTTATTCAACTGACTGTCCGGAAGTCTGTGTGGCATGACTGTTCACTTATTCGACTGACTGTCCGGATGTCTGTGTGGCATGACTGTTCCCTTATTCAACTGACTGTTCGGATGTCTGTGTGGCATGACTGTTCCCTTATCCAACTGACTGTCCGGATGTCTGTGTGGCATGACTGTTTACTCATGCACCGGCAGTTCAGTATAAGCATGTACCAGTTACGGAGAGAAAAAAATATGCCGTAGAGACTTTAAAATGTTGTAATTCTAATTAAAAATGCATGAATATATTTTGCGGCAAATCTGTCTCAAGGTGATTTCAAGGGTGGGTAGACAAAAGGTTATCACTATCAATATCGACCTGGTACTAGCCTTGCAAAGTATTCGAGTATCAGAAGATATTGGAAACAAATTGGGTTTGGATACATCACTAACCCTTTCCTCAACTGAGTTATTCTCCGCACCGCACCTTCCTCACTACTCCCCATCATCGGTACATCACTAATCCTTGCCTCACCTGAGCTATCCTCAGCACCACACTTCCTCACTACGCCCTATTATCGGTACATCGCAAACCCTTGCCTCCCCTGGGCTATCCTCAGCACCACACCTTCCTCACTACTATCCATTATCGGTACATCTCTAACCCTTGCCACACCTGAGCGATCCTCAGCTCCACACCTTTCTCACTACTCCCCATCATCGGCACATCACTAATCCTTGCCTCACCTGAGCTATCCTCAGCACCACACCTTCCTCACTACTGTCCATCATCGGTACATCACTAACCCTTGCCTCGGCTGAGCGATCCTCAGCACCACACCTTCCTCACTACTGTCCATTATTGGTACATCACTAACCCTTGCCTCCCTTGAGCTATACTCAGCACCACACCTTCCTCACCACTGTCCGTTATCGGTACATCACTAACTCTTGCCTCGCCTGAGCTATCCTCAGCACCACACCTCCCTCACTACTGTCCATTATCGGTACATCACTAGTATAAGATAGGGGTGTGAAACGCAGATTAGTGAAGGAATAAGATGGGGGTTAATTAGCGGTGGGGTGGAAGTCAGCCGCGCAATGCATGCAATCTAGAGTCAGCGGGCGAAGGGCGGTCGGCGCAAAGGCGGGCAGCACGAAAAATCTGGTTTTAGCAACCTGACAGATGGATAGCTTCCGGAATATTTTTATTTACATAAGGATATTAGCATTTCTATGCTTGGTATATTGTATTGCAACTTCGTTTCATGTCATGTTGCATGTATGCCTTTTCAATGCTGGGTCCTCTGATTGTTTAGGATATTGACAACATACATTTATAGGACAATTATTTTTGACAATAACAGCTACATAATAATTTACATACTGTATTAAAGGTTTGCTGTCTGGATAATCCGTATGTATCACGTAGATTTGTTTTCTTCCTCGTCTAATTCGGGTCTTCAATACCTTGATGGCATATGTATCAGATTTATCACACTGAACTAGCTCCTGCCTATAGGCAAAACCTTTGATGGGTTTATCAGTATCGAGTGGTGTTATTTCAAAGGTTGGAGGGTAATGTTTTTGATTAACACTTGAAATGTGAAACACTTCCTTCGTGAACTTTGGTTCGTGTCCTCGCCTAAATCATTCGTGTTCTCGCTTGAATGGGATCACTGCACTGTAAGCGTACGTACGCTCCCACCTTTAATTGTTTACTGGGCACTTTAATTCTTTTATGTCGTATTTTATACATTTCGGCCAGCAAAGCCTGAATTTACTTCGGATCGTTCAACAAATAAACGTCAAATGGGATCCGTCTCATTAATGATGAATGTGGTGTCATATTGTAAGTCGTTATAAGTGCTTGCAAATCATTTATACACCGTTCAGTTTTTTTTGCATGCATATATTTTCCCAACTTAAGTTTTATAGTCCGTATAACGCGTTGTGCTGGGGATGCTTTGATGATCTTGTTGTATGTGTAATAAATGGATGTGTTTTTGCTAGCCTAATATGCTTTAATGTTTCTATTTGTAAATTCACTGCCCTGATCTGAACAGATCCAAGTTGTTGACCATACTAGTTCATTGATTATTTTGTCAAATGCTGCAATCACATTTTGAAATGTAATAGCTGTCAAGGGTTGTACACATAGATATTTGTTGTATAAATCAATGACAATCAATAAATATCTAATGCCGTCGTTTTTAACTGCGTATTCTTTCATATAGGCAACATCTGCACAGAGAATCGTTCTAGGACGAGCAGCTGTGAACATACGTCTGATAAATTTTAAGGAAGCTTGTTTAAATCGTGTGAATGTTTCTGATGCTTGAAATTTTTTTTAAACGGCGCGTCTTGTTATAGACGGACATATATTTGTATAGCTTTGATGTAGGGCCTTCACGCTAGAGTACGACCCAACAGCCTCCAGATTGTAGAAGACACTCTCCATTCTAATTCACTACTAATCTAAAATCTGGCATACGTTATATTTTATAGAGACAACACTTGTTCAAATTCATGTCCAGCAATTTGTGCTCTAATCAAGAGTTTTGAAGTACTTGGATGTGTGAAATCAACCAAGATATGACCATACGGTTTTTGTTGTGCAATGAGATGGACGATTCAATCTTATCTTTTGCAAGAACTGTTTTACCGAAATAACGTAATTGATTGATATCGCGCATGCGCAGGATAACAAAGTGTGTGGTATCCAAAGATATTGCGTGATGGAATAGATTTGAGTGGAAGAGTGATTAGTTTAAATATATCGCACTGATATTTGCATGCCTACCCCGACAAAACACAGATTTAACAATACGTAGAGACGCTGACTCCATCATGAAGTCATCGTACACAATAAGTAGTTTACATATAGTTTTCTTCGCTAACGGACCGAATGCGAGTTATCCTGTGTGTATTTTTAATTTTTCATGTTTATTTACAGGTAAGTGCTCTGATTCTGAAACGACGACCTCATCGAAACTATCAATGTATTTACTAAATATTTTGCCCACAAGGACGCTCTTCTCGCTAGATGAGAAACCGCTCACAAACAATCGTGCGGGTTTGGCGAAGAGGTTGATGTCCGCAAACCTAACAGCCTCCATCATGTCCCAATGCATCGGCTTATGACATGAGATTCATCTGAAGAGGATTGGACGGCAATAATATCTCAAATATAAATGTATTGTCAAACCAATCAGATAAAATGTTTAGCATTTCTGTCTCTTTGAACAATGCCACGAGCAAGTAGGGTGTCAAGTTCATCGATTTGTTCTCATTCCTCAACACAAGTTTAGACAGTCTTGCCTAAAATCTTAAAGATAGTGGCCCTTACATGCCGCTCCTCAAATCCCATCTGACAAGTCTCGGTTACAGTGATAAAGTTCTAGACCTCGCCACTCGAAAAGGACATTTCTGCTACGAAGCCATCACATCGGATTCTGTGCTGGATCAAACTGACATCCCGTCGCAAGAAGCCTTCTACAGTCGACTACGAGACAAAGGAATATCGGACTCTGATTATGCTTAAGTGATCGAAATATAGGAGGCAGCAAACTGCAAGACTTTGCGTGACTACGTGATCATATACCTGCTCATCTACAAGCTGCTGCCGGCCGAAGTCTACTAAAAGTTTAGGGAGACCAGGACATGCGACTATACCCTGGATCCCGTCCATTTTGTGAGCGTCGTTGGCTTTGTAATGCAAGCCGTCTTCTACGAAGGAAAGACGGAACTGGCGCTGGTTAAAGATATCGATCTCCTGAACTTGATTGTCAGAAATACACGAGGCGGATTCGTGACGTTGACAAAAGGTCCTACCGAGATAAACAATCCCTGATGTAAAAAGTATGACCCTACATTACCTGTGTCTTCAGCAGCAATAAGGGACTTCAACAGTCTTTATGGTGGATGCTTGAGCATACCCCTCGTCATTGGCGAAATCCTCGAGCTCACAACTGAAAAAATTCAAGCATTCGACTTGGTAAACACCGACTGTTCTGGCGAGTATACGTACATTCTCTGCATCGATGCACAAGTCAGCGATGAAGTTGCACGACAGACGAGCTGCCACTCCTGCTACATCACAAAAAGGTCACCTTGGACGATGTTTCGCCTTTCACAAAATATCTCTTGACTGGCTCGGAACGTCTCAAAACCGAAAACGTTCAGATCGTAAGCTGGCTGCTAGTAATCTACCTCAAACTGACTACCTTGTGGCCATGGAACTTCATCAAGTTTTCCTCAGGCAAGGATTGAAAGTCACCAAGATTCATAGATTTTTTCGTATCAAACAGGAGCCCATCTTCAAATCGTTCATCATGAAAAATATCCAGAAACGTCAGGAGTCTACGAACTCCTTTGAAAAGTGCCTATATAAGCTTTCATCCAATAGTATTTACGGCAAGCTATTGTTCAACCCGCTCAACAGAAGTCTAGAGGCAAAGGTCGTGTGCACCCCAAATGAATTTCGAAAACACGCTACCAACCCTCTCCTGAAAAACTGCTACGCCATTGGCCCCGAAACAGTCATCATGATCCTCAAGCAAAAAAATATCCGAAAGGTTCATCCACTCCAAATTGGATTTTACTTGCTTGAAAAAGCTAAATCAAAAGTCTACAGCTTATTGTATGACATACTGAAACCACGTTTCAGTGACAAAGTCTCACTCATCTACTCGAACACAGACTTCTTGCTGATCCAGTTCAAAGGCGTGGCCGACATTCAGGCGGAAATGCGGCAAGCTCCCCTGGCTGAATACATGGACTTCTCCAACTATCCTAAAAATCATCCCATGTTTGATGAATTCAAGAAAGGAGAGCTGGGGCTACTGAAAAGCGAAACAGCCGATGACTACCCGAGTGAGATCATTTCCTTACAACCCAAGTGTTACAGCATGTTGCTCGAGTCCGACGTCACAAAATCGGCTGCTTAAGGTATCAATTACCAGACACAAGCCCAAATCAAACAAACACAATACAGAGACATATAAAACCAGAAACATACACACACTTCAAGACCATACACAACATTCGCGCGCAAGCATGACAACTCCAAACTGTACGCACTATCAAAAACTGCCTCAGTAAATGTGAAAAAAACCGCTTCTATATCGACGCATGTACAACTCTTGCCTATTCCACTCGGATATATCCCAAGAATCCAATGAAGTTGAAGTTAGCACCACTAAAAAGAGGAAGCGATGTGTCTTCGCTGGTAAGGATGTCGATGAAGAAATGGATTTACCATGGAAGAGACGCAAGCCTGGTTAGACCGTCCTTGGCGATTACACTCGCGATGAAAGCACCGCCACGTCTTCAGGATTTATTCTCGAAATATTCCTTGTATGTAAACATGCAAACAAAAAATGTATGTATAAAGTTGTTTGATTGTCCTAGTAGTTAGAGTATATATTGATGTCTACAAGCGGTTTGTTGTCAGTATGACGAAGGACCCAGTGCAAGATCCAGGAACCGGAGGACTTTTTTGTCTATGTCTCATTGCTAGGCAGTAGCCAATTGTACCAAAACAATACGTCTTCAAGTTTTACTAACAATATTTATCCAGGAATACAGCTACAGGGAGAGTGGAGCGTAGGACTTATAGAAGTATTCTATAATGATTGGTTCAAGATAAAAAAGCCTAATATACAATACAACATTGTAATCTACATAGACTATTTGAATGCTGAAAATGAACGAATCGGGCACAAAAAAGCATTGTTTATTCCTAGCAAGAATATCTCAGACAATACATTGGAAGATTACATCTACGAGCTAGAAATCAATATCAGAAAAAGTCTGTTAAGAAAACAAATCGTTAGAGATGAAGGAAAATTGTTTGAATATGATAAGGCCACACGATGCACAAAGTTCAATGCCTTTATTCTACACAACACGTCGCAACACAAATATATTGAAACTATGGGGAATTGGTACTGTGTCGCAGATAGATCGGTTGTTTTAATGGGTGGAGCGATATTTAAATATAATGTCGGTGAAGGTAACGTAAGCGAAAAAATGTCCTTTATTAACGATAATGTACGCTACATAAACATTTACTCTGATATCATTTCACGCAGTTTTATGGGTGACGAGCAAGTCAATATTCTTGATGTTATTCCTATTAATAACTCTTATTCATTTACACGCGCCCATGTCATATCTAACAAATTACAGCGTAGTCATATTGGTTCCATTTCCATCGATCTACGAGATGATGTTGGCGGTAACATCCCGTTCAAGGAGGGTGGCTTGAGCCTATGCGTGTTGCATTTTGAAAGAAGCTAGAGCCTTATGAATATAACGCTGGATATGAAAAGGTCATTTCGTATCTAGCAAGCATGAGGGTGGTACATGCATATCTGTCGTGCAAACAATACAAAATTTCATTTGCGAAACGGGACAAAATACATGGTGGAAGTTTACATGATATTGACAGATTCACGAGTCCAATATCTTACCAGAGGGGTAACGGATTCTTCTCAACCATAGCCAGTCTTGTAAGACGCACATTGTCTTTCTACGAAGAACATTACTGCCTGCAGCTGCCGATATGGCTCGAAACATGCCACGTGATTACTCGGAGCAGAAAGATATACAGAAATCAACAGAGGAACATGGGATTGCTATACTCGAGAATGTTGTAAAGAGAGCCATGGTTGGACGTAGGATCGCAGGAAAAGTAACGAAAAATTGTAAATCGAAGATGAACTACGGAAGAAAGATTGAGTCATGTCGTTCACTAGTTAATTGCTAATAAATACCACTGTTCAGGTACCAATAACGTTAGTTTCGGGTAAGGTTCTATACCGACAACACGCTTGGTGGATCATCTCTCAACATGGCGGGGCTAGAAGCCTGAACTAAAAACTATGAAATGGGAGTGATTGATATGTTTCCCTCCATCAACAAGAAATATTTAATTGAATCAAGTATCGAATCGTAATTTGAAAGAAATTATCTAAATACAAACAGTAGTCTGTAAGATGGTAGAATTGCCGATTCCCTGATAGAATTTCATATTCTAAGATTGGATAATGAAATGGTTGACTTGAGCTCGTTAACTGCAGAAGTGAAAATCCGTGTCAGAAATGCAGATGGAAGCTCGATGGCCGCCGCTGCAAATGTTACACTCGTTGACGGCTTCTTTCATCGTATGATCCAAAGTCACTCTCTATTCCTAATGGAGTTCAGTGTGAAAGAAACAGTTATAGAGGACTACTAAATAATCTTAACACCTATACATCCCTGAGGAGCTCCGATCTAAATAATAAAGGGTTGAATATGATGTATAAATCATTGCAAACACCCGTTCCAGATACCGTCGTCGCAGCGAATTTTACTAATCAAAACGAAAATGACAATTGGATTTAAGAAAGTGTACGTCATGGTATACATATGATGAGACCACTAAACTTTGATGTTTCCGGTAGCAATAGTTATCTATTGGATAATGTCAGCGTAAATATACGATTGGAGCTGGCAAAACCTAGTAGCGTTCTTATAACACATAACAATGAACAATACATCTATTTAGCTGATTCATGCAAATTATGGTGTAAAAAAGTTGTACCATACCCTACAGCTTTGCTTGCTCTAAATAAAGCGCTCACAATAAACAATGACATGATTGAATACATGTTCGATCGACCTATTGTCGAAACAATCGTGTTTCCTACGTGTCAAAACTCCATCTTCATTGATTCCCCATTCAATGGGGTTGTTCCACATAAATTAGCCCTGTTTCTCATTGAACAAGCGGCACAAAACGGAGCATCTGATTGCAATCCAAATTACTTCCAGCATAATGATATCACTAACGTTATCGTCGATGTAGACGGAAACTGCGTTACCAACATTAAATCATCGTTTCCCAGAGAGTGTGCCCAAGAGTGTGCGCAACAGCGCTCATCTCATCACGTGACAAAATTTCCCTGCAGGAAGAACTATATTTGTTATAGATACAAGACCTACCGACTCTGAAGATGTCATTCACCTAGAAAAGCGAGCAAACATACGTATAACAGTGAATTGTGAAAATCTACCCGCTACGAATAAGATATTGTTCCTGGTAGGTTATACACTCGGTGTCATCCAAATAAATTCGGCAAGGAGGGTATTCCCTAATTATCCACAGTAATCATGGATAATAATCAAATTGACCACATATCCACGAGCAATTCAATTATGAAACGTGCCTTCATAGGTTGTTTTGCTGAAAACAGAATGCATGCATCAAATAAATAGCTACATGATTGTTAACAGCGGAAGCGGTCCTAATAAAATAGGTCATTAGATCCTAACAATCTAAAACGATAATGAACACTACTTTTTTGATTTGTTTGGGTTTTATCCATAGATGTATGGAGGAAATATAGATTCGTATTATAACATCCATGCAATACTACAATTTGTACTACAAAATCCATTCCAAACTGATCAATCATTGGTCTGTGGAGCTTACTGCATCTTCTTTGCATATTATCTATGTCAAAATATACCCGACAAAAAGATAATCAAGCGGTTTTCCATCAGCGAGCGACGTAGAAATGATACCAAGGTTAAAAATTCATCACGAACGTGTCCGGGAATCAACATTCGTGCAAGAAGAATATGTGTGGAGTATTAACCTTTAATACAGCATGTAAATTATTGGGTAACTGTTATTATCAATAAAAAATTATCTTATAAATGTATGTTGTCAATATCCAAAACAATCAGAGGACAGAGCATTGGAAGTGCACATATGCAACATGACGTGAAACGAAGTTGCAATAGAATATACCCAGCATTGATATGCTAATACCCTTATGTAAATAAAATTATTCCGAAAGCTATCCATCTGTCCGGTTGCTGAAACCAGATCCTGCGCGCTGCCTTCCTTCGCGCCGACCGCGCTGCGCCCGCTGACTCTAGATTGCATGCATTGCGCAGCCGACTCCCGCCACACCGCTAATTAACACTAATCTGCGTTTCACACCCCTATCTACTACTATCACTAACCTTTGCCTCAGCTGAGCTATCCTTAGTACCACACCTTCCTAACTACTGTCCATTATCGGTATATCACTAACCCTTGCCTCACCTGAGCTATACACAGCACCACGTCTTTCTCACTACTCCCCATCATCGGTACATCTATAATCCTTTTCCGATCTGAGTTATCCTCAGCACCACACCTTCCTCACTACTGTCCATTATCGGTTCATAACTAACCCTTGTCTCACCTGAGCTATCCTCAGAACCATACCTTCCTCACTACACCTCATCATCGGTACATCACTAATCCTTGCCTCACCTGAGCTATCCTCAGCACCACACCTTCCTCACTACGCCCTATTATCGGTACATCACTAACCCTTGCCTCGCGAGAGCTATCTTCAGCACCACACCTTCCTCACTACTCAATTTCATCGGTACATCACTAACGAATTTTCACTGTTCCCTTCACCACGTTTTACTGGCATTGTAGTACCGTTGGCACAGTTACCTTAACCTATGACTAATAGGCATAAACATTAGGTCAGCTATGAGAGCACAGTTGCAAAACTGATATTAACTATAGGAACAGAATATAAATAAGCACATCATCATCGTGTACATAATTCTCTCCATCGACTTATCAGAGACAACGAAGCGAGTGCATCACCACATAAGCAAGCGCATCACCAGACAAGCGAGCACATCACCAGACAAGCGAGCGCATCACCAGACAAGCGAGTGCATCACCACACAAACGAGCACATTTCAGTCTTGTAGTGGCAGCCGTGGGGTGTGGTTGTGGCTAGTTTCCTCCTCTGCTCGATATAAATAGAGGAGGTCACTTTCATTTGCTGTGTTAAATATTATACATGGCAAATTTTAAATCGGCCATCCTAAGAAAGACATTCTAAAAATTTGAATAATCACACCAGTGCAAACAAAGTGTGTGTGCCGTATCAACAACACAGTGTTTATGTGTTTGTGATCGTCAGTGTAAGGGCAGAAATCAGCTACGTGCCTCTCCACTACCCTCCATAGCCTTGGAGCGAGGTAACCGCAAAGATCTTGCCTACCTCATTAAGCCCTCATGCCACTAGGCCCACA
>SDVV010034987.1:0-11112 GCA_016164225.1 Gammarus roeselii
CCCTCCCTCCCTCTTTCCTACCCACCTCTTACCCTCCCTCCCTCCACGTCCGCCACTCTCTGACGTCACAAAGTTTCTCACATTTCTATCGCCATGGGCCACTAGGTGTCGTGACGTTGCGGCTCAGAATGTTTCCAGAGCCCTGAAGACGATAACAAACACCTCTATGATAATTTTATGCAAATTCAAACCCAGTGTGGGAAGACAGTTATTTGCAAGAACTGGAGAGCTGAGAGAGAGTTGAATTACAACAGGCATCTTTGAATATTATTCCAACTGAAGGAAAAGGCAGTTAAATCTCTTAATCTCTTATCTCACATCGGGATGTTTTTTTCTTGAAATTCATTCTAGTGTTCCATTTATAAACCACTATGCAACAGATATTTTTATTAAAACAGTTCTGGAAACTTTATTGAAGCCCAATTTTAGGAACATCATTTTCGATATTGAGTTCCACGTCAAATAACAATATTGTGTGACAACGTCAATATTGAGTTCGTGACGCCGAGCCTCCGCCACCAAATGTGCTTAGATGACTTGGTGTTTTTTGATACCTTTGTGTTAATGAGCCTTAGAAGGCAATGGGTAGACAACACTCAAGGCCCTGAACATTGATGTGAGGGACGACACGACGGCTGCGCTCTAGGGCTTTTGTGTTGCTGGCGGTGACTGGCAGTGACTGTCGAAAGAAGTGACTGTCGCTGACTGGCAGAGTGGCTTGTTGACGAGCGGTGTGAGTGACTGTCGGAGTGACTGTCGGTGATTGGCGGAATGACGGTCGGAAACTGGCGAAGTCTGTCTTTGAATGATGGAGTGGGTGTCGGAAACTGGCGAAGTGGCGTTCGGTGAATGGTCGAGTAGCTGTCGATGTTGGCATCCTAACTTCCGGAAACTGGCGGAATGGCTGTCTGTAACTGGCGGAGTGGCTGTCGTAAATTGGCGGAGTTGCTGTCGGTGAATGGTCGAGTGGATGTCGATGACTAGCGGAGTGGCAGTCGGTGACTAGCGTGAAGTGGCTGTCCGTGGCCAGCGGTGTACCGGTCGGTGACTGGCGAAGTGCCTGTAGTGACTTGCGGATGAACTTTCGGTGACTGGTGGAGTGACTGTCGTGGCTAGCGTAGGGCCTGTCGGTAGCTGGCGGAATGCCTGTTTGTGACTGGTGGATTGGCTGTCGCTCATTGGAGGAGCGAATGTCGCTGATCGGCGAAGAGGCTGTGGCGGAGTGATTGTCGCTTATTGACATCGTGACTGTCCCTGACTGACGGAGTGACTGGCAATGACTGACGAAGTAATTGCCGCTGACGGATGAATCAGCTAAACAATTCACCCAATCGAACTAGAACGAAACACAACACATCAACCTACAACTGAATGGGTTATATTTTACCCAGCGTTTCAGATTGAGCGCCAGACGCCAAAGCCACTCAGCAAAAAAGCCTCTCAGCCAGTCAGCGTTGGCTCTGTGAATCATTCCTTACCAAGTCCCCTGAGCCTGACAGAGATCCGTCTACCCAGGCACCATGACTCGTCACATTTTGCCAGATACCGAAAGTTCACGCCCGCTGATAAGCCGAATCCTGCTCATAAACTTGATTGCCTTTATTGCTCAATAAAACACCAGTATAACTGTGTTGGGTACGCGCATCGAAATTAAAATCTATCAAATGCGATGTGTTTGATGCAGTTGGTATCCATCTTTGTTCAGCTCTGCTCATAATTTAATGATGCTGAAAAGCGTTCCCCTCGATGCGCTTGTGAATTAACGTTAATGTGTTCACTTGTCAAGTCATATTGTCGATTTCATCAATACTAAAAGTTTTTATTCGTATAGTGCACAATTGGAAATCCTTTTAGCAATTGAATTTTTAGAAGTTTGGTTAAGTCGGCTGCAATGTTTTGGCAAGCTTTATTATGTTAATGAGTTAGCAGTTAATATAATTTTTTGGTTAAGTCGTGCTGTAATGTTTTGGCAAGCCTTATTATGTTAAAGAGTTAGCATTTAATATCATTTTTTGGTTAAGTCGTGCTGTAATGTTTTGGCATGCCTTATTATGTTAAGGAGTTAGCATTTAATATCATTTTTTGGTTAAGTCGTGCTGTAATGTTTTGGCAAGCCTTATTATGATAAGGAGTTAGCAGTTAAAATCATTTTACCACGGCCACTCTTCATGCAAGGTCAACAGGTCAAAGACAGGAGTTTGGTATTTAAATAACAATTAGGTTCGTTCAATAATGCTTATAGCAAGCAAAGAGAGTACCAATTTTTGTTTATGAGATTATCCCAATCACTTATTACTTGGAAATATCGCTGGTTATTAAAAAAATTATATGCAAAAATATTAGCAATTAATATGTCCTTTCCCAGCACAACCCAATAAGCAAAACCTTTTCATTGACGTAAATGTCACCCGCTATTGTGGAAACATAAATAAAAGTACAAACAGCATCTAAACCTGATCGGGAGATCTTTCGCAAGGCATTTCTACAAGTGGAATCAAAAGTCATCTTTATTCATCTCATAAGCGACGAATGAATTATGCGGCGTGTTTCATTACAAAATAGTCACACCAAGCGATGCAAGGATTTACAGAAAAAGCTACGTCTATGTTCTTAAGCATTATTATTGAATTGTATTATGCTTGTGTTGTCAGAGAAAAACCTATGCGAGATCGAGCTGACAACAACTAATTAATGGAAGTATTTCCTCAGCCTCCAACGGTTCAAACTCTGAACTAACGTAATTGTTATATTATTCCTGAACAGCCTCCAATCAGCTGCGATTGATGTGTCACTTCAACACAAACAACCAGATAACGCTTCTCCTTCAACAAGTGTCACACAATTTACTGATGGAAAAAGATGCCTAATAATCGAGTCTGGTGACGAGCAATAGGGGGTTGGTTCAACGGGGAGGTGTACCCATCAGATAGTTTGTATTAACATTATTTGGATTGGTTTTATTCTATTTTGTTGAACCGGATTTATGTAGTTTATTTGTGCTGAAATATTCAATAAGTGCAGTTGTCGCTATAAATCTGTCTAATAGAATTTGTAATGGTCATGATCAAATCAATTACCCCGTGGTTTAACCAAAGAATCCGTCATGGCGCCGGACGCGACGGAGGGTTATTATGACTCATCGCTATTAATGAAGTCATTTATCTGACTTGCTGAAGAACGACCACCTTCAAGTTGAAGGTTCTGTTCAGCAAAAATATAACAGAGATGACGTACGCAAAGCTAGCTTGTATCATTTTTCAAATTGCTATAAAAAGAAGCCCACTAGCCCGCCCCCCCCCCCCTCCAAAACACAGTTTGAACCATAGAACTTTCAATCGTCCACGGACTAGACCACCAATGCACACATGCATATATTTTAATTTATAAACTTACATTTAACTGCCTTTTCCGCAGTCGTGTGTGTTAATTGAAAGATGTAGCGATTAATCAACATCAACCGACCTTTATTCAAAAATGAATGAAAGTTATCCGCCCTTGAACAACTAACATCAACTATGTCAGGATTCAATCGGTGTATTTCAAAAACACGCTGCTAACTTTTCTTATTGGATCACTTAAAGACGCGGAATGAATACTTCCATACGGTTTCCCCAGGAAAAGCATGAGACATTCCATGACTGTTGGAGGCGACTAGTTATTTGCGGACAATCTCTTTCAACGTTTTCATGCTGAAACTTATGTAATTTAGTTTTATCGGAATTGTTTCATTCTATTACGATTTATATGGAAGAATGACCCATGATTTTTACACTTGCCAAAAATATTCATGAAATTATAAACTTTTCAGTTGATTAAATTTATGAACATGGAAAAACTTAGCATACAACAAATTCAAACTACTAAACAGGGCAAGCGGTCCATCCCTACATGCATTACATCAAAAATATAATTTAAAATAACTTTATTAAAATTTTCTCTTTAACAATTATCGAAGCAGATTCCATAACTTCCACTAAACTACGAGAAAGATGCTCTTCTTTTGGCAGTCTTCAGAGCATTAGGCCCTGCAAGAGTTCTGGTGCGTTTGAAGAATGGACACATTTAACGAGAGATTAACAGTACAAAGGAGGGTAAGGAATCTAGTGCATTTGAAGATAGGACACCTTAAGCGAGAGAGTCCCTGTGCAAGGAGGGATAAGCACTCATTTGAGTTTGAAGAAAGGACACCTTTAACGAGGGAGTCAAGGTGTCATAGGAGTAAGAATTCATTAGCGTTTAAAGAAAGATCACCTCTAACGAAAGACTCACAGTGCCAGAAGGGGTAAGGACTCATTAGCGTTTAAATAACGGTCACCTCTAACGAAAGACTAACGGTGCCAGAAGAGTTGTGTATTCATTAGCGTTTGAACAAAGGTCACCTCTAACGAAAGACTCACGATGCCAGAAGGGGTAAGGACTTATGATGCGTTTGAAGCAAGGTCCCCTCCAACGAAAGACTCACTGTGCCATAAAGAGTAAGGACTCATTAGCGTTTAAAAAAAGGTCACCTTTAACGAAAAATCACGGTACTAGAAGGGGTAAGAACTCATAAGCGTTTGAAGAAAGATCACTTCTAACGAAAGACTCACGGTGCAGAAGGGGTAAAAATTCAATAGCGATTTAAAGAAAGGTCAACTCTAACGAAAGACGCACGGTGCCAGAAGGGGTAAGAACTTATGGAACGTTTAAAGAAAGGATACCTCTAACGAAAGACTCACGGTACCAGAAGGGGTAAGGACTTATGATGCGTTCAAAGAAAGGTCTCCTCTAACGAACGACTCACGATGCCAGAAGGGGTAAGGACTTATGATGTGTTTTAAGAAAGATCACCTAAAACGAAAGACTCACGGTGCCAGAAGGGGTTAGGACTCATTAGCATTTAAAGAAAGGTCCCCTCTAACAAAAGATTCACGGTGCCAGAAGTGGTGAGAACTCATGAGCGTTTGAAGAACGGTCACCTCTAAAGAAAGACTCCCGTTGCCAGAAGGGGTAAAGATTCATTAGCGTTTTGAAAAAAGGTCACCTCTAACGAAAGACACACGGTGCCAGAAGTGGTAAGGACTTATGATGCGTAGCCGTAATTGAAAATATCCGTTACTTGATGGAATATGCGAATGTTGGAAGATGAGGCTGCTCCATCTGCGTCTGTATGATATCTATGAAATTAGGCATGAAACTAAGGTTATGTTGGTGAGTCGGTGACAGCTGGTTAACGAGGTCCATTAAACAATTAAACCATTACATCGAGACCAGTGTGCGAACATGTAAATTTATGTAACTTGATAACGAAGAAACGATGTTGTTTTTTATGTTTTCAAAAATACAAATTATAATAATCCTTCACGATGAGATTACACTAGGAAACGTGATACAAAAATACAAACTTGTTTTCTTCTGACCTACGCGTGACATTTTAGCAAAGATTATGATGAAATTATCACATTTTGCTTTCTTCGGTCGGATTATAGAAAATGACCTTCTGAATTTTTGCGGGTAAGCTATCAGCAATCTTTTTGAGGTCACATTGAATTCATTTTGAACGATTTTTTGCGACACTCTCCACTTCATAGTATATCATTCTAGTATAGTTGTTCTTCCAGATTGTAATTTCAGAAAGTTACTAATTTTATAGCATACATACTTATTTATTCATATTACTCATCTATAGAGAAAGGTCACCTCTAACGAAAGACACACGGTGCCAGAAGGGGAAAGGACTCATTAGCGTTTACTGAAAGGTCACCTCTAACAAAAGACTCACGGTGCCCGAAGGGGTAAGAACTCATAAGCGTTTAAAGAAAGGTTACCTCTAACGAAAGACTCACGGTGCCAGAAGGGGTAAGCACTTATGATTCGTTTAAAGAAAGGTCACCTCTAACGAAAGACTCACGGTGCCAGAAGGGGTAAGGACTCATTAGCGTTTACTGAAAGGTCACCTCTAACAAAAGACTCACGGTGCCCGAAGGGGTAAGAACTCATGAGCGTTTAAAGAAAGGTTACCTCTAACGAAAGACTCACGGTGCCAGAAGGGGTAAGCACTTATGATGAGTTTAAAGAAACGACACCTCTAACGAAAGACTCACGGTGCCAGAAGGGGTAAGGACTTATGATGCGTTTAAAGAAAGGACACCTCTAACGAAAGACTCACGGTGCCAGAAAGGGTAAAGACTTATGATGCGTTTAAAGAAAGGACACCTCTAACGAAATACTCACGGTGCCAGAAGGGGTAAGGACTTATGATGCGTTTTAAAGAAGGTCACCTCTAGCGAAAGACTCGCGGTGCCAGAAGGGGTAAGGACTTATAATGCGTTTAAAGAAAGGACACCTTTCACGGGAGAGTCACGGTGCTCGAAGGTGTAAGGACTAATGGTGCGTCTGAAGAATGGAATTTATTAACGAGCGAGTCCTTGTGCAAGGAGGTCAGTTATGCTCAGGTGCTCACTCTTGTGCGAGAAGGTCAGTTGCGCTCAGGTGCTCACCCCTTGTGCAAGGAAGTCAGTTACGCTCATCCATGTCATGGAGGTCAGTTACGCTCAGGTGCTTGCCCTTGTCAAAGAGGTCAGTTACGCCCAGGTGCTTACCCTTGTCACGAAGGTCAGTTACGCTCAGGTGCTTACCCTTGTCGTAGAAAACGTTCTGACACTGAAGGATTGTGTCAGTACGTTTTTTCTTCATGAAATAGAAATAGTGTACATTTACATTAGTAAATATTCTGAGTTCCATTCGAATTCTACTTGTTTAGGATAAAGCATTGTTACCTGCACATTAAGGAGCAGCAAATGCACACAACAAAACATGATTCAATTGAACACTCATCCCTGGATTATCAATTGTCATTTCTAATCTGCTCCCCATTTGACTCGTCTGCCATAGCAGCCGGGCGGATTACTCATATTATAATAAGTCGTATATCAATGTACTTCTATTCCCTTAATGGCTTTTAATAAAGTGTTGTTATTGTATTTATATTTTTATTATTATTGTTATTATTATTATCATTATTATTATCAATATTATTATTATTATTATACATGTCATACCATTAATATATTCGAATTGCTGGTTGTTTAATTATGGCTCCTCATATATGTTTGTGTAGACTACCAATTGAAAATCACGGGAACGGTGTAGCTGAAAAAAGAATCGTGCTGTTAGCACAGTCTTGACAAAACCGTGTTGCTAGTACCGTGTTACAGCCCCCGTACGAACGTCGTGCAGGGCTGGTTTGTAATTATTCGGAAAAGGTTCAGCAAACGTGACGTAAAATTTGCCGTTTTCAGTTATTGACAAGTCCTTTCAGCTGCTATTTTGAGAGAGACACGAAGAAAAAAAATCCCCCGTTTTCTAGTACATTTTAACCTAGTTTTTATGGTAGATTCGTTCTTTCAATATTATGTACATAGAATCCAATTCAATATGCCGACCCTGTGCTGCCTACACTGTGAGTTATGGTCATTTGGCCATAAAAGCCGACCCTGTGCTGCCTACGCTGTGAGTTATGGTCATTTGGCCATGTAAGCCGACCCTGTGCTGCCTACGCTGTGAGTTATGGTCATTAGGCCATATAAGCCGAACCTGTGCTGCCTACGCTGTGAGTTATGGTCATTAGGCCACATAAGCCGAACCTGTGCTGCCTACGCTGTGAGTTATGGTCATTAGGCCATATGAGCCGAACCTGTGTTGCCTACGCTGTGAGTTATGGTCATTAGGCCATATAAGCCGAAACTGTGCTGATTACGCTGTGAGTTATGGTCATTAGGCCATATGAGCCAAACCTGTGTTGCCTACGCTGTGAGTTATGGTCATTAGGCCATATAAGCCGAAACTGTGCTGCCTACGCTGTGAGTTATGGTCATTAAGCAATATAAGCCGAACCTGTGCTGCCTACGCTGTGAGTTATGGTCATTAGGCCATATCAGCCGAACCTGTGCTGCCTACGCTGTGAGTTTTGGTCATTAGGCCAAGTCCAAACTAATGAGCAGGGATGATGGCAGGCTGCGTGTTTTGTTCACTTTGTCTAAGGAGTTTATTACCGCAGTCACTCACGACTATGATAACTTTGCTGCTTGCGGGTACTATTTATTATATAGCATACATAACAGTTGGGGTAAGCATTGATCTGCACAAAAAAATAGTTGATACATGACGGTTATCTCAATTTTTAAATAAATGTAATGACTAATGACATAGCCGTAGATTAAGGGGGCCTGTTGCCACTCTTATTTCGTGAAGATTAGCTATGTGGGAATAACCAAATGGCAGTCCACGTGAGGTCCGGTGAAACGTATTGGCCAAATTGTGCTTAGACTCTGGTTATTTGTAGTAGGAACTATAAATTACCCAACTTACTGGCTGCCTACATTTGCCCGGGATTAGAAATGCACGTCAGCCCATGTTTGCCGTTTATTTTTTGTTGCCTCCGTTCTTTGAATAATTGAAAATTTCCGTTACTTGATGGAATATACGAATATAGAAAGAAAAGGCTGCTCCATCTGCTTCTAAATCATATTTATGAAATTGGGCACAAAACTAACTAAAGGTATGCTGGTGAGTCGGTAACAGCTGGTTAACAAGGTCCATTAAACCATTAAACCATTACATCGAGACCTACGTGCGAACATGTGAATTTATGTAACTTGAAAACGAAGAAGCGATATTGTTTTTTTGGGTTTCAAAAATACAAATGATAATAATCCTTCATGATAAGATAACACATGGAAACGTAATACAAAAAATACAAACTTGTTTTTTTCCTGAGTTCCGCGTGATATTTTAGCAAAGATCGTGATGAAATTTTCAGATTTCGCTTTCTTTCAGTCATGTTATAGAAAATGGCCGTCTGAATTTTTGTGGGCAAACTATCAGAAAACTTCAAACGCTCTTTTGCTATACTCTCCACTTCATAGGATTCTATTCTAGTATGGTTGTTTTTCCAGATTGTAATTAAAGAAATGTACTAATTTTATAGCATACCTACTTATTTATTCATATTACTCATCTACTGAGATTGGCAGTTGGGCCGCTCCTGTTTATCGACAAGTCTAGTAGTAGCAGTAAGGGATTGTAAAGGAAGGTATAGTGAAAAGAATGAACTGAGGAATTGAAATCTTAGTCTTATTTACATTTAATCTCAGTCCTGCTGTCTATTTTCTCACCCTCTTACCCCCATCAGTCAAATTCTCATATTTTGTGGGGTGAGGCACTTTCACAGGGGCTGCTCGTCGAGCAGCCAGCCCATAGTTTCTTACCATTTTTGTCCGTCGTTTCTAAAAACTCTTTCGCTGCCAGAAACACTCATTTTCTTCTCATTCCTTAGCTGGAATGGTCTCATGGTCGTACAAGTATGTGCGAGACGGTCAATGGTTTGAAATACCAGCTGCAACACAAGCATGTTCGCACCTCCCACACACACAATAAGGTTATCCGACGTACTCTTGACTGTGACGTCATCTGACAGAACATCTCTAGAGTAAGCCGTCTTTCTCACCGCCAGCGGTGAGTGCTGTGAGATACGAGATCCTTTCGGATACCATGGTGGATATGATGGGGTAGTTGGATACCATGGGGCAGTCAATATATAATTATTAACACTTACGTTTGTCCCGCTGGTTAGAACTGCGTACCATAGAATAATACGTACGTTTGCCCCGCTGCTTAGAAACACGTCCTTTTCCCCGCGGGTTAGAAATGCGTGCTCCTAAATTAGGTTTGGTTGGGTAAGAAGGTTCCAACGATAGGCTCGTAACGTAGCCAGCAAATATATCCAGCTGCACGCAACGTAAGGTCTCAAAGCCACAACCCCGTCGAATCAAACTGAACCAGCTTATTGTGTGTTCTATCTCAGTGTGGTAGGCGGTGTAGTGGCACGGACAAAAAAATGATTCCCGTCAAAAAAATACATTTGCCCTCCCTTCTTTATGCTCATTCCGCTAGTTTGGTTCGGTTTTTGCGTTTCCTATGTTCATCATATTAGCTTTCTGAGCTGCCAACCTCGGTCAGTTCACAATCATTTTTTAAAGGCATTTTGAATTGAGTCGTTACAGAGGCTACAGAGCCGCGTAATAGGTACGAGGTGAGTCGTTACAGAGGCTACAGAGCCGCGTAATAGGTACGAGGTGAGTCGTTACAGAGGCTACAGAGCCGCGTAATAGGTACGAGGGAGTCAGGGTCTGTGTAACGTGGGTCACTTTCAGGTGTTGTGTGGGCAATGCAGGCGCTGGCAGTGAAGCGTAAGATATGCGTTTAGAAGAATCGCAATATAAGATGCAAGAAAACCTCAGTAATACATCTGAAGATCAGATAATAGATTATCTGGAAAAATAAATATCTATATCTCCTTTGCAAGACATTTCTTATTTTATTATTCGTTCGGAAAATTCCCGTTCGTGGAGAATTTCTTTAATTTGAGCGCATTTGATTATGGATGTTTTAATGTCCACAATAACCCACAATAAATCGAATTAATGAATTGATAAACACTTAATAGCAGTCAAACGGCTTCAACTCCTGTCAAATATGCTTATTGTGTATAGGGACCAATTGAAGAAGATGATGTTTTCCCCTATTAGTCATGAAGGAAACATTTACCATTATAAAAGTGTACATGTGATTATGTCTCCTTCTCAGCGTGCACCATGCAGCGGCTCCTGCGGGTACTCCAACGTACCTATTATTTTTCATTCACGTTGCTGCAAATTTCACTGTGTATTATATTTGGACTTGAACACATGAATACTTATAACTTGTTTATATTGGCAGGAATTATTCAGGACGGGTTGTAGCCAGGAGAGTTTATGGAGAAGACTGGTTTGAATACTCCAGATACAACATAATATTACACCTCAGTGTACACAGATACGTACACATTGAGAATTGCAGGTGTCCATAAAGCTCTGCCTCAATCCTCAACCTGGGGCCAGCGGGGCTAACATGTCCTATACTCTGAATAATAATCGGCATGACCATATGTCTTTGTGTCTTAAAATTCTCACTAAGCTCGACAACACGTCCTAACGAATGGACTTTTCTTGTTTCTTTCTTTTTACAGCATCTACTAGTTCACGTCGTATTTTATTGCTGCTTCGAATTCAGTTGAACAGTGTAGAGCTCACA
>SDVV010034988.1:0-11112 GCA_016164225.1 Gammarus roeselii
CTTTTCACCAATCTCCCTTCATCCATCCTCTCCATGTGCCCGAACCATCTTAGAACACGCGAATCCACTCTGTCCACGGTCCACCAACTGCTTCACCATCCCTGTTCTGACTCGAACCACATCGTTGGTGATCCGGTCTCTCAGCGTTATTCCAGCCATGCTCCTCAAAAATTTCATCTCAAAAACATTCAACCTTCTTCTCTCCTCTGCTCTTATCCCCCAAGTCTCAGCTCCGTAAATGCCTATGTATAAATGTATGGAAACTAAAAGGTCCAGGTATAGAAATACTATGAGTTTAAATATAGAAAGTATTCCTGGATTTGAATGTAGGAAGTATTCCTGGATTTGAATATAGAAAGTATCCCTGGATTTGAATATGAAATTACTCATTGAACTTGAATATGAAATTACTCATTGGGTTTGCATATGAAATTATTCATTTGGTTTGAATAGAAAATTATTCATAAGGTTTGAATATGAAATTATTCATTGAGTTTAATTATGAAATTATTCATTGGTTTTAAATATGAAATTTCTCATCGTGTTTAAATATGAAATTATTCATTGGGTTTATATATGATATTCTTCATTGGGCCCATAGCTATATGAAATTCATTGGGTTTATTTATGAAATTATGCATTGGGTGTCAATATATGTAAAATATTAAATGGGTTTGAGTATAGAATATATTACACAACCAATATTGCCTCAAAGTTTGCCATCTGCATGGCAATCAATATGTTTTCTCAGGATATTGGTTTTATTGAATAAAGGTGAAGTGCACAAAACTTCATTCGGGATGACCCAAAAGAATGGCAACAGTTATCCGAATAGGGCAATACAGACAACTCTCATTCTTACCATTAGAGTTCAACTTAGTGACGCTGGTGATGAGCCCAGAACCGTAAACGTATGCTAACACCGCATGCTCAGACAACCGTCCCAACAGATGGCCCCTTCTTCCGTAGAATTAATCAAAGTTTGCCCACCAAATGGTAAGAAGCCAGAAGGCTGCTATTGACTACACCACAGGGCAAGTTTTCTAGATACTTCCAGCCTTGCCAAAGGTCCCCGCTCCTGCTGGATGTGCTGAAACAAACCGATGACCAGGCACTGATGGGCACACACCAATCTGGGACCACCATCTAAGTCCTGATATAGGATAGGATGCGTCGTGTCTCACTGCTCATGTTCCCACGTCAACCTAGCGCGTAAAGAATGTCCACAATGGTCTACCCTGGCTCAGCGCACAACCTCTCCCAAAACTGGCGTGCTGTCTGTCGACTCATGCCTGCAACAAATCGAAGCTGAGGCAACAAGAACAGAAAGTTCTGGCTGACGATCCATGATTGGTGGAATGAGTTTAATTTTTAAGAACACGGATCTTAAGTTTGCCACCAAACACAAACTTATTGGCTCACAATTTTTTCAACCTGGTAGGTATCATATTTGATTCTCCTTGTCTGACTTGCCGTCCATACATTGACTTTCTTAGACTTTTTTGTCAGGAGCGTCTGAATATAATGCAAGTTCTTGTCGGATTGCGCTTTGGGGGATCACAACCTAAACTTCTGCTCTTCTATCTAGCCTATTTCAGAAGTCTTACTGACTATTAGCTACTCCTCTGCCTCTCCTTCACTTCTTGCTTGACTTGATGTGGTTCACTCCACTGCTGCTTGTCTCATCATAGGTACATGGTGCTCAACTCCTTTGGTCTCTCTCTACTGTGAAGCTGGACTATTACCCCCTGATCTCTAATATGAGGAAGGCTGCAGCCTGTTTCTTATACAGCTTCTTTTTTGACCTGCTGATCATCCTTTCTATGCTCGTTTACAGCGTGATCGTTCCCTCACCTCAATCCTCTTCATGTGTCGGCATCACAGATCGCTTCTTCTATATATACAAGGCATGTCAACTGTTCCACTTTCATAGATTCACTCTTCCCCTCAGGATATTTTATCTTTTCTCCTTCTGTGGTTCCCTTTTGATTCCACTATCTACAACTCCTTTCTCACTTCTACCATAGGTGCAGTGGAGGGGAGTGCCCCAGCTTTGCTTGCAGATCTCTGTCCTACTTCCTACCCTGACTACCTCTTTATCTACGCTGATTGATCAGTGACTGTAGAAAATGCAGCCTGTGTTGGGAGGGGGGTGCTTGTTCCTCAGAGAAGTATAAAGCTCTCTTTCCATCTCCTCTCAGGTCACACAATACTTGCTGCTGAATTTTTGGGATCCTGCAAGCGTTGATTTTTCTCTCCTCACACCAGGCTACCACCCCTGCTGTCATTTTCATAGACAGCTTATCCTCATTCTTGTGTCATCCTCAAAGTTTTCTTCCTATAGCTCCCTCGTTCATGCAATTCATTGACACCTACTTCTACTTCCCCTTCATAGTGTACACCTTCAATGTTTTCCTGCCCTTTGTGCTATTCCTGGCAATGCAGATGCAAAGGAAGTAGCAGCCTCTTCTCTCTCTATTCATGAGCTACCCTGCTCCTTGTCTTAGCATTGCTTAAATTTTTCATCTTCAGTCTGGTCTTATTGGCAGGTCAGGTGGACTGCTATTCGAGGCCAGCACTCTCTTATCCACAAACCTCTTGTGCATCCTTGAACTCTGCAGGGATGCAGTCATGATTTTTTTAGTCCTTTTTTGCTAGATTCAGACTGGGTACTGCTCCTTCAAACAAACCACTTCTCAAAATCTGTCAGATTGACTCACCAGACTGCCCTAACGGTCATTCAGATGAAACTGTATATCATTTCTTTTATGTCAGCCTACATGTTCAGGGGCACTTAGCACCCAATCTCTCTTTACTTCTCAGTGGCCAACCTGTTGATCCTGCTGCGACTCTTCTCATCTTCAAGGCTGTGGAGGCACATTGGCTCTACGCACCGCTTTGACCAACTGTGAGGTTGCGCACTCCGCCATAGCTGGTCTCTGAGTGAATTGACTCCGGTCAAGAGGCCTCGTGAGGAAAAGAAGTTACAAGTGGCAATCCATCCTTGACTATGCCTGCGGTGTTCTTCATGTAAGTAAATGTGTAAGGTCAAACTTGCGATGGAGTTATTCCACCGTCTAGTCATAAAAACTATGAATTGTGATAACAATTTATGCATAGGTCATCACCATTGTACCAGTGATGGTAAAATAATCGCAAACTATGTTGGATTGCAATGAAAGTTATTTATGAACAGTGCGGGTGTTTATACTGATAACTAAAAAACTTGAACTATTTCATGCAAATATCAGTGTCAAAAGGGTAAGCCCAAAGAAGTCTGATTTTTTTCCACTATCTGATACAAATCAACAAGTTCAGATAAATCTATGCTCCTCCCTGAAATATTTTGAGGCAAGCCTGTGAAATTTCACTATGTTGACAATAGGTTAGGGTATGTTATTCAGGTTATTATTTATATGTTATTTTACAGTAGGTTTGGTTAGGTCAAGTTAGATTTGGTAAGCTCAGATAAGAGCACAATTTGAGGATTGTCAAATTAAAATGCATGTTTCTTTTCTAGTACGCATTTACGCAAGAAATTCTCAGAGTTTCCGCAATTTGCCAAAAACTCTGCATAATAAATATCATGTTTGTCAGAATTTAACACAGTCCATTTTCAATAAAAGATTCTTTTCTAGTAGTGTTTGAGCAAAATTAGCCACCTCACCTCATGTGATTATGATTGGCAGACCTACTCAAGACAGCTCTTAGATTAATGTCCATGGTTAAAATCTTCTAAACACACATAGCACAGACAGAAAGATATTTATTTTAATACATTTGCAAGGTAAACCAGAGCATGTTTTCATTTCAAGGTTGATTACATTTTGTACCTTGAAAATTAGGTTTTCAAATTTTTAGGTGTAGAAAATGGTATATTTAATAGCATTACTGTCATTTGAACAGTCAATTTCTTAATGGAGTGCAATAATACCTACTGTCTAAAGAAAACCAAACAAATTGATAATATTTTGAAGAAGATGTCAAACACAACCGCACTGTTTGTATCAGCTGTCCCATTCACTTGATTACATTCAGTGCAGGTGCACAAAAGATTTGTCTAACACAAGACAAACAAGCCAGTCACCTCACTCACTTTGTCCTCCTTCACATTCCTTAAACCTGGAGATGTGCCGATACAAAGGTACGGCCCAAAAGCCAATCTCCATAGATAAGTAAGGAACCACAACTCAAGTCATACCTACTTGGTATGCAATACCAGGGCACGGAGGAAGATGTGAATGGAATGTTATTCATGCAAGAAGGAAAGAATAGACGCTGATGCACGACTGAAATTGCTCCTGACAAATGGTACATGGCCCAATGCCTAGCCACTAAGATGTAAAGCTTCAAGAATTCTCACCAAGAGGTTTCAGGCGAGCAGAAAAACAACCCTCCATCATAGACTGACATGGAGTGCAATGAGGCAGTGCCAAAAAATTGGTGCAAAGCCACCGCTGGCCCTGTGAGGGCCACTGCTCTTGATGTAGGGTGGATCATGAAAGGTCATCTGGGAAAAGATGCCTATCCCTGTGGTCCTGCTGAGTCATGGACTCTGTTGCATTAAACAGTGACAGAGTGGTGAAGAACTTGTAGAGACATGAGGAGTGTGAGTAATGGGGCTGAGATTACTAGATAAACATAGGAAAATATCAAAATGAGTATCCCATTCAAGATGAAAAATAGATAAAACTGAACATACCTCTTGAGGCTTGAATGCAGCAAGGAAATTCAACTGCATCATGTAAGTTGGCAAGCTGTTCCACAACTGAACCCATCCTGCTTTCAAGAATCTATTCATGATGTCAGTGTTACAGTTAGCATCTAAAGCTTTTAGGGATGGATTCATTATCTTATGGTAGTGACTATAACTTGAATCTGGACTTAAGACTTGTTTTCTTATTTTAGAAGCCAACCAATAAAAAAAACAAGGTAGGCATTCCCATCTTTTATTTAATAAGGTTTGCCCTGAAATACATTCCCCTTATAGAAATTTAGCATAACTGCTTCAGTCTGAAAAAGTAATCTAATTCTGCCAGAGTGCCAGACCATCCATTCTCCTTGTCCATCTCCTGTACAGACTCAAGCAATCTCAAATACTCAAGTAAACCTACATTCCATATCATAGAGACAAACAACAATCCATGGCAGGCCTGATCATGATGTGCATCAGTGGCACACCTTGAAGTAAGAACTATTTCAAATGGTGAATCTCAATCATCTTAGCTGGTTGTAGGCAAATCCTGGATTGTTTCCCACAACCTCTCTCACCTTTGTATCTCACCTTTGCAGCCCCCCACAGCCCCAACAGCCCTGCCAACAAAACAATGAAGACAGTCAACAACTGCACACAACAGAGAAACAGTCAGCAACACAAACAAAGCCACAATATCTCATCAAATTGAGTCTAGCAAAACTCATACAACACTGCCCCCAATTCCTCCGCCAGGGCCCTCTTGAAGCTGCAAAGTGAATCACACTGGACCCCATCAGCGGGCAGCCGGTTCCAAATCTGCACACCCAGAATAAAAAAATCTGCGTTAATAGTCCATCTGACAGCGAGGAACCACCAGCTTGAAAGAATGCCCGTGTGTGCCAACATCCGGAGCTACCTCAAACAGAGCAGACAAACCTGAATCAACTGAACAATGAAAATTTTTCCAACACTTCACAAGATCAGAATGCAACAATCTCCCCCTCACAGAAAACAACTGCATTGCTTTGAGCAGCTCACCATAGTCCACTCCACCCAGCCCATCATTCTCCCTGGTCCACCTCCTCTGCACAGACTCCAACAGTCTCAGATCCCAGAAATATTCCACATTCCACACACATGAGCAGTAGTCCACGATGGGTCTTATATGAGTAATAAACAAAGAGACCATGAAAACAGAACTCCTATTGACAGTGGAACGGAGCAGACTGGTCGCCAGAGGTGAATCCTTTCTTACAACACTCCTCACGTGAAGATGGAACCGCAGTCTTGAGTCATCAAGCACTCTTAAGTCCCTGAAGGAATCGACAAACTCAAGTACCACACCATTCAAATAATAAGCAGTTCTTTCATCAATCTGCTCCAATTCAAGACGGCTCCTGTAAAAACGCATAAAAACATATTGTCAATGTTCAACGAGAGATTCCATGACAATGACACTGACTGCACCAAATTCAGATCCCTCTGCAAGGAAGACGCACCCAGGCAAACTGCTTGTAAATTGTGGGGGAAACTCAAATAAAGTTTGAAGTAGTCAGCAAAGGCCTTCCACTCACAAGGCACACCTGCTGCAACATGATTGACATATAGCAGGAACAAGAGTGGACCCAGCACAGAACCCTGGGGCACACCACTTGTCACCTCACGGAAGTCCCTGTCAACTCACCCCACAGAAACACACATTTGCCTCCCTATCAGAAAAATATGAATCCAATATAACAGTCCATCCAAAATACCCACTATCTCAGTTTGTCCAACCAAACCGAGTGACTGACCACATCGAATGCTTAGAGAAATCCAGAAAGACACCCGATCAGCAACCTTACCATAAGTAAGCAAAAGTTGGTCTTCAGTGCTCCTTCCCATCCTGAAACCAAATTGACTCTCAGACAAAATGCCAGAATCTTCCAGAAAAGACACCAACTGGGACACAATAACCTGCTCCAGCACCTTATAGCAAACAGAAACAAGACTCACAGGTTGGTAATTGAGAGGGTTACTTCTTGAACCAGACTTGAATATAGGAACAACACAAGATTCCTTCCAGGCCTCCGGTAAAACTCCCAGGTCCGATGATTTTGCAAAAATCAGAGACAAGGGCAATGACAGCCGCCAATAACATGACTTCAAAACACCAGGGTGAATGCCATCAGGTCCCAGGGCAGAAGATGAGTCTAGACCACCCAGAACCTGGGAAACTAACAGTCTAGTCACACAAATCCCATTGAATTTTCCAGGAAAAAGCTGATGTGGGGAAGAGCCAGCAGGATCATCATCCACAAAAACAGACAAAAAAAAGAGTCTACAAACAGCTGACTCATGTCTCTCTGACCAGCAACAACCTCACCAGATGGAAGCTTCATAGGACCAACAGAAGGACAGCCCTTCTTTCTTCCTCTGATATAGGAGTGAAACATCTTGGGAGTAACAGTGAAGTTGTCTGCTAATTTCTGCTCATACAGACATTGTCTGTAGCGTGAAAAATTTCTATACTCAAAATTAGGCCCGCTAAATCTCTGCAAGGACGCCAACACTTTCTCATGCTGCCTACCAAGCTCCCCCCTCCAAAGCTTATACTGCGCCCAAGCCCTAGATCTACTGGTCATCAGCTCCCTAGGAGGGCCCTGCAACGAGCTTGGTCGTGAAGCAGAGTCTCAAGTGGGAACAAACTTGTCCACAAGTGAATGGACAATTGTCTGAAACAAACTATAATTCTCCTCCACAGTGCCATACAGAAACTTGTAATGCCAGTCAACACCCTCTAAAACCTCTCTCATGCTCCTGTAATCACCAGGAGACCACATAACTGATTTCAAACCAGGATCCCCTGCAACATCATACATCTGAAAGATATACTCCACCAAGACAGGGGCATGGTGGCACCCTGGAAGAGTAGGCAAAACCGCCACTGAAGACACCCAATCCTCCTCTGTAGTCAACACTAGATCAAGAATGCTACCCGAATCAACCAAAGTACCTTCCCTCACCCACCAAGTGAGTCCAAGAAGAACAATGTTGTGGGAATCTTTGGGACAGAACCAGCCTCTAGGGAAAATGTAATAAACGTTCAACTATATGCCGTCTACCCCAGAACAACCAGCAACATCTGGCAGGATCAATAGTGGTTGTTGAACTAGTACACTGCATTGTGTTCTGAAGGGTTTATTATTGTGGAGTAGACTGTTAAGGAAATCTTCATCTATGACTATGAAGATAAAGTAAACAGGATAGGAAATGAATATTAGGACATGATCATATCAAAAATGGATAATGAATTTGAATTATAATTGTCACAGTTGATATGAGTTGGAGATTTTCTTTATGCACACAAATGTTAGTCCAGTAAATTATGCTTTAACAGCAGGCAATAATCCCATGAACATTAGCACAGGAATTAGGATGCTGATGAGGTTGGCAACAGAAGAATTAAGAATATATTTATACTATGCTGTTATTGTTATATTTATGACTTCTATATTTTGATGTTAATTATGCAATAATTACTTATGATCTTCTGAATATGTATTAACCAGCTCTGCTTTGATTATATTTATTTTGTACCTTAATTGCTGTACCAAGTGATATTTAATGGTCTCTGTTTGTGATTCCTCTAATTATTGTGGTTTTAATTATGTAATTGTGCTACTTAAATTATGTGATCATCTGGTTTAGCTGCAGCCTGTCTAGCCACTATGATACTAATTATGTCTGAACTGGCATTGATTAATTTGATGCTCAATTACTAATTGAGCTGCTGACTTCCTCATGATATTATAGGGGCAGCTTGCCTCTCCTATATGTAATAAATATTTAGATTGTGTGATCTAACTATTATTATTTATTTATTTAATGCTTTGAGAGCGGTCTAACCGTCTCCTACTTAAGTCAGACAGGCATTAACTGTGCTCTACTCTATTTGTGCTGGTCACCTGAATGGATCCCAGACTATGCTAACTATTTTATTTATATATTTGCATGCCTTCTTTTGGGCAGCTTATTGTCACTTACTGTTGTGTTAACACTTACAGTTAGTTTGATGGTAGACTCCCAGGCAAGCCAAGCTGTGCTGTCCAAACCTAAAGCCCAAACAGGCCCCACTCTGATGCAAGGAAAAAGAACTGACAGACCAATGTCACCCAGGATCTGCCCAGACCAAAGTTAATGCAGATAGCCCTATGAGGGTAGTTTTCCACCTGAGTCTGATTAGATTTGATTTGGGTCTTGCTTCCACCAGCATACAAGTGTAGAAAGAAAAGAGTATGCAACCAGCCCCAAGCTTACCTAACAATTGCCTCCAACAGACGTGTGAGGCAAACACTGGGAAGTAGTGGAAAAAGAACTAACAGAATGGGATGGACCCCAGATAAAGAATTGACTATAATAGTAGGGAAAAGGCAAACAAAATGGCGACAAGACTTGCAAGACTTTCCAGGTAGTTGGGAAACTAGGCCCCATGAATGGATCTTCAATTGTTAAACCAATGATTATTGATTTAATTATGTGAAAAACCTGAATGGTATTCTATTTGAAAAGCAGGTTAGGACAAAAACTAGGAGGGAATGATGAGGAATCTTGAACTATTGAAATTATTTATTTACAGGTAGACTAGGATGGTAGCCAGATATATGATGCAATCAATACAAGTCTTTGGCATACGAGCAACAATCAAAATTTTCAGAGCAATCAAGAATTTGCCTATCTAAACAAGGTAGCTATTCAAGATAATGTGGGAACAGCTCTCAATTGAATTTAACCAAAAAAGATTAACTGTGAATTTCACAATATATATAAATATATATCGGGGACACAACGGTAATGCTAGCTACTCAATGGTCAAGCAAGTAGGTTTAACTATTGGGAGGTGTTGTGACTGTTGGGTGAGAAGTGGAGTACAGAACGGAGGTTCCTCTGCAACAACAGAAACACTAACATGAAAACTATGCAAATTATGTAATCATATATAACTATTGTGGACCTCCTAATCCAAGCACGCAATACCAACTAACATTTAATTTATTCAACAAATTAAACAGGATATGTTGTGTTTCAAAAACTGGCATGAAAGCCTCTCTAATTGAATATCTGCTAGCTTAAAAGCTGCTTCCAAAATATTGCAAAAATACGGGTCAAAAAGGGAGATGGTTTCAAGATGCACAGATTTAGCGACCCAAGATAAAAGATTGAAAAAGGACCCCTAAATTAAATAAATGCAGTGTTATTAATTAGATGAGTTTATCCAGAGCAATGCAGCTGTACAAGTGGACAGTGCTAACTTGTATATAATTGATTGGGAAATGGTCTCACCTTGAGCCTTGTGTCTTGCAGACCTATCTGCAGGACTCTCAGAGTTCCAGTGAAGACAAGGTATTCAAGGTCAAACACCAGCCAGGGATGAGGTAAGAGTCAGCCGGGAGGCAAGCAAGGGAATGAGCCCCTATGTAACTCGAGTTGGAGTGCTTTTTTAGTAGGTATCACTGCAGGGCATATACTGAAATTAGTAACTGTAATATAGGTGCTTCATCTGCAAATATAAAGCAGAAACACGGGTTAGGAAATGCCGGGTATTTCCGTTACAACAAAACAATCAAGAAACTGGGAATCAATGGGAGGGATATAGTTAAAAGTTGATATCTCCATTAACAACAACCTCTCTGCCAACACAAAACTCCATCAAGAATTCAATCAGTTGAGCATTCTCCTCAGCTGAGTAGGAGGGAGGGTGGTACGCCACCACAACCAGATTATGATATTCAAGGAGGGAAATGGCAGCAACATTGGGTAAAGTCACCTCAATTGGCACAAACTTCAAATTGTTAGCAACATACAAACAGACTCCATGCTTCTTCAATTCCCCCACCACATCCCCCCTCACCAGCTGAAACCCTGGCTAATCAACAAAGGATGAGGACACCAAAGAAGTCAACCACGACTCGCACATGCCCACCAACTGCATATCCCACTGCTGCTCCATGTGACCAACATGAGGGACCTTATTTATCAGAGAATTCAAATTGACACATCACAACCTCAGACAGGAGAAATCCATCTGCAATGACCGACTAGCTAGTTTAAAGCACTGCCTCCGCGGCCACCCGGGTTGCCACTACGGCTCCCAAACCTACCCTGGCCGCCGGCCGCACCGCGCACTCCGGCATCACCGCGCACTCCGGCATCACTGCGACCGCCAGCACCACCGCGGCCGCCAGCTCCACCGCGTTCGCCAGCACCACCGTGGCCGCCAGCACCACCGTGGCCGCCAGCACCACCGCGGCCGCCAGCAACAACGCGGCCGCCAGCAACACCGCGGCCGCCAGCAACACCCCGGCCGCCAGCATCCCCCCGGCCGCCAGCAACACCCCGGCCGCCAGCATCCCCCCGGCCGCCAGCATCCCCCCGGC
>SDVV010034989.1:0-11111 GCA_016164225.1 Gammarus roeselii
AACGGGGCTCAAATTACAACTTTTTAAAAGCCGGCAAGCTATGACAGCGTCAGGTAACACTTCACCAGATTCCTTCAGTTTATAATTTCTTCTGTCAAATTCACTCAGGTACTGATCAATACTAGTTTCACTCTGCCGTTGATATTTTTCAAATGATAATTAGTTATTGAAACACCGCCAATTTTCATCCTGAAGGAACACTCTGTCAAGTTTCATCAATAAAGTATCGATTCCAGTGTCACTTTCTAATTCTGCAACAGTTAATTCCGACGAAGCTTGCCTTGCTCTACCAGTTAAAGACAGATGAACTGCATTAGCATCTTTTCCTTCGGTAAATCTGTAAATGAAGTCCACAACTCGATGTCTTTCTTCCACTGTTCATAGTCAGCCTCGTTCTCCTGAAAGAATGGAGTTTTCATCAGCGAAGAGCTCGCTATGAACCACGCTCTGCTACCATTTGTTGATCTTGCTACGGCTGAGGACCTCACCCCGTCACTGCTGATCACCGACTGCTTCCTCCATCCGATGCCGGCTCCAAAACGGCGGCGAGCGGCCACAAGATGGCCGCCAGCCAGCTCCAAAGCCGGCGACTCCACAACCAATCAGCAGTCGCCACGCAACACCATCAGCCAGTCATGACCGGCAGCCAGCCAGCCAACACTGTCGACCTTTTGCAGCGAGTTGCCAGGGCTACGATGTGGGGTCGCCACGTGAGTTTAGGGTCCCACATAAGACCCATGAATTATATAGTTTCTTCGTATGCTAAAGATATGTTGTGCAGCGTTAGAGCTAGTTTCAGGTGTAAACCGGGCACAAGAGTAAAGTGCATGCTTTTAGTTTCAGAGGGCGAGAATCAGAATCAGTTTAGGGAAGACCAGTTCCCGACCAGGCCCAGGCACTTCTGGAGTTCATGTTGAATTGTTATGCGGCTGGGGTGTCTGTAGTTTATTTGTAGGTCGTCCAAGTATAGTGATGAGAGCAGTCTCGGTGAAAAATGTCGGCCAACTGATCGATTTAGAGGATAAAGAGAGTCACACTGAGGACGCTTCCCTGGGGGACGCCCATTTCTTGCAGATATGACGGAGACAGAGTGTTGCCAACCTTGACCCTGAAGGTGCGGTTTTGTAGAAATTGGTGGATGAAACGTGGTAGGCAACCTCTCAAACCTTCACGGTAAAGATCCTTCATGATCCCATATTTCCACGTTGTGTCGTATGCTTTTTCAACGTCGACGAATATGGAAACCACATGTTTTCTTCGGACGAAGGCCTGTCTAATGTCTGGTTCTAGTCGTACAGGGTAGTCTGTTGTGGAGTGGCGCTTACGGCCACCGCACGGGATGTTGTTAAGGCCCGCATGCATTTCAAGGTAGTCGACTAGACGTGAGTTTATCATTCTTTCCATAGTCTTACATAATACGCTAGTTAGGGCAATGGGACGATAGTTATGCGGGTCACTGTGACATTTTCCGGGATACGGGTATCGGAATAAGTACGGATTCCCGATTCTACCCGGAACGCCACACCTCCCTATCGTATTCTTTACCACTCTGGTGCAACTCTCACATTTAGGTCCCCCGGTTCCACCACACAATATATTAACCTCCAATACGCAAATGCACTGACTCAGAATTTTAGACCGCTCCCTCACTCCGCTCGCTACGGAAGAGGTGGGCGGAGTATTTTGATGAGATGTTGAATGTTGCTGTGGGTGGTGGTGCTCGGATGCCAGTTTTGGGAGAAAGACTTGTGGCGAACCTTACCAGAAAAGAGGTGCAGGAGGCGGTGGACGTGATGAAAGCAGGGAAAGCCCCTGGTTTGGGTGGAGTTGCGACCGAGTGCCTGAAGAAGGGTGGAGTAACGATTGTCGAATGGCTGGTGAGGTTACTGAATTTGTGGCATGCGTGGTACCGATTGAATGGCGCAGTGCTTGCATTGTTCCGCTATATAAGGGCAAAGGAGATGAAAATGAATGCTGCAACTCGAGAGGTATCAGTCTGTTATGTGTGGTTGGTAAGTAGTACGGGAGAGTGCTGATCGAAAGGATTAGAGACAGTACGGATTGTGTAATTGGAGAGGAACAGTGTGACTTTAGGAGTGGTAAAGGGTGTGCTCATCAGATTTTTGTAGTGAGACAGGTCTCTGAGAAGTACCTCGCCAAAGGAAAGGATGTGTTCTGGGCCTTCATGGATCTGGAGAAGGTATACGACAGGATTGACAGGGAAACGCTGTGGAGGGTGTTGCGTTTGTTTGGAGTGGGCGACATCTGTTGAAAGCGGTGCAGAGTTTCTATCTTGGCAGCCGAGCATATGTCAGAGTGGGAAGCGAGGTGAGTGATTGGTTCAGAGTGAAAGTGACACTGAGATAGGCTATATGATGTCTCCCTGGCTGTTCAACCTCTATAATGATCGAGTGGTCAGGAAGGTGTACGCGAATGTGCTGGGTCGTAGCTTGGAACTGTTGGAAGCGGATGGACGGAGTTGGCAGTTGAGCCAGTTGCTATTTGCTGATGATATGGCCCTGGTTGCGGATTCAGAGTAGAAGCTATGCAGGCTAGTGTCTGACTTTGGTAGAGTCTGTTAGAGGAGGAAGCTTCGAGTGAACGTGGGTAAGAGTAAAGTAATGAGATGCTCGAGGACTGTCGATGCGAGAAAAATTAGTGTCCCCCTAAATGGAGAGCTCTTGGAGGAAGTTCAGTGTTTTGAATATCTGGGCTCCCATGTGGAGATAACTGAACTAGTGGAAACTGAAGTGAAGACGCGAGTGAAGGAGGGTTGTAAAGTGTTGGGTGCACTGAAGAGTGTAATGAGCTGTAGGACGTTGGGGATGGGAGCAAAGAGAGGGCTTTATCAGGGTATTGTTGTCCCAACTGTGCTCTACGGAGCTGAGACTTGGGAGGTGAGAGCAGAGGAGAGAAGAAGGTTGAATGTTTTCGAGATGAAATGTTTGAGTAGCATAGCTGGAGTAACGCTGAGAGACCGGATCACCAACGACGTGGTTCGAATCAGAATAGGGATGGTGAAGAAGTTGTAGGACAGAATGGATTCGCGTGTTCTGAGATGGTCCGGGCACATGGAGAGGATGGACGAAGGGAGATTGGTGATTAGATTAGAGTGTTAAGGCTATCTCGTGTACTGTAGTCAATGTCCTCCTGGCACCGAACAGGGGAGATTAATGAAAAGGGTGATGAATGCGGAGGCTAGTGGTCGCAGGCCTAGAGGTAGACTGAAGTTTGGGTGGGTGTATGGTGTGAAGCAGGCGTTAGGAAGGAGAGACATGAATGTGGAAGTAGCGAGAGAGCGTGCAATGAACAGGCGTGAGTGGAGAATGGTTGATTTTGACGCTGCTTCGATGTGTTTTCCCGCCCTTGGCATCCCGTTGTCGAATTGGTCGTGGGTGGGGGGGCCCGGCCATTATGACGCAGCGGGGGTGAACCAGTGAAAACTATCGGGCCCCGCTGCTGACAACGGATACTCGGACTGCACTCGTGACCCGGAATGGATATTGCGTGGTTACCGGCCGGACCCTTTAGCACAGAAGGGCTAAGTTGTGTGAGTGTGAGGGTGTGAAGTGCGCCTTGCCATCGGCAACCCCTCTTTCTAGGGGATTCGGCCTAGTATCTGTATCTATATGACGAATGAGAAATCAAGTACCTCTTACTGTGTTCTTGATCAACATCTGTAATTAGTGGATATCCCGGCTGTGGAGTTAACCCTATAGTCAAACGCACTGCAGTCAGACAGATGTGGCAGCGTCATGCAAATGATGAAGTCAATGCGGAAGAAACGAAGCAAAGAGAGGGTTTTAGGAGGGCAGCTGTGGGTCAGGTTGCAGCTACGCTGTGACCCGTCATTTAGCGAAAAGCTCTAGGTACCCACGTAAGTATGTACACCAGTATCAGCGGATACAGATACCACTGAGGCTTTTGTAAGGATATTATCTTGTAGCATTTGCGGTCAAATTAACTGTACATTCAAATACATTGAATTTGCAAGGCATGGGTTACTAATAAATACAAACCTAGAGAAAACTTACATGATTAAAACCCATCTAAAAAACCTAGTGTAATATTTTACCAAAAAAATAATAGCAAGGTAACTAAGGAATAAGTGCGCAAAAGCTTTATCGGTTATGCTTGCATGGAGAATAGTTAATGTTGCAAAAACACTTATTATCAATAACAAGGGAAAATATATTAGTGCAAAATTTTAAGCGTTGGGAGAGGTTGAGTTGTTTTCGTCCATTGCAAACAAGACCAACTTGACGCAACGGAGGCTTGAATAGAGGATCAAACATGGCAGGCATGGGCGACAGATGACCGACAGCACATAAGATACAATTTGATATCATCCCAACTTATGACGGCAAGCATAGTGAGTGCAATTGTTCTTTTTTACCAAAAAAAGACACGGACCTTCAGAATAAATATGAAATAACACTGCTGCAAGTTTGTCAGACATTAATGTCATGTTCCAAGATAATAGAGATTAAATAAAGGAAGTCATCTTCACCTGAGCTCGAGCGTTAGCCTTCGTGAGCTCCGCCGTCTGTACTTCAAGAGGGTGCTGTAGATAACCGAGTTGAGTGACCATGGTTACCATGGTTACTAGCTCAACAGAGATTTAACGGTGTACACAAGTCACCTCGGACCTTTGTGTCTTATATATTTTATAAAACAGATACAAGGCAAAATCACCCAGAACGGGGTTTATTGTCGGCAAGTCACACCTCACGCTCCTCTCACGGGCCTAAAAATGTTCGCATCAGGGATCCGTTGAAAATGGATCCCTTAATCTAATTTAATCATATCAAGCTGTCACACACGAACCAAAACATAGCCCTTTAATTTTTTTTATGTGTCAATAATCGTTTCAGTATTGATGCAGCGTCAAAAATGACTACTGAGTCAGTTCCTTAATAGGTGTGAAGCTCAAGCAAGCTCAGACATTTATACACCGGAGGACCTGCAAGCTAAGTCGGCTGATGTGATCAGTGGAGAGGCCGCGAAGTACTTTTTTTCAAATAGGCAGGTATCTCCTAGACTCTTATCAATAAACTTTGGCTAAATAAACAATAATGATACGGTGAACAATTATACAGAGTATCAATAACTAACAGTCAAACATTGTACGATCTCATAGACATTGACGCATGGCCGCATCCGCAAGAGTGAGTGGCCGACGGCCAAGACGCTCCTTGCACTTGTCTCACGACACACCAATTCGCTGTACCATAGCTATACACAATGTAGGAGCTCTAAAGCAGTCTCGGAAATATTCTCTTGTCAGTCAACGATTGGGCAGCTACAGTGCGAACGAAGACTGACACGCTCGCATCATCAAGGTGAACAATATTTCGTGGAATGACATTGAAAAAGCTTTGCTGCCTAAAAAACCTAGGAGCTTCAACGTTACCTGCTAATCAACGAGATGCGTACATAACATTGCATAGGTCGAGAAAAAAAACACGGCTCTCCTCTCGACAATGCTAACTGTTTCTCTTTGCGAGCATGATAGAAGCAGATCGAATGCTTACCAAATTGTAAACTGACTATAAAAAACAAACATCGATCAGACCAGTTTTGTTTGGTGGGTACCGCACAAATGTCAATTCGAAGACCTCAGTGCTGTTCCGTATTGAATGTTAGCAAGTGCCGAGGACAACCACACGAACTAAAATGTGCGCTAGTCCGGGAGCCTCACGAGCTGTTGAGCGAATCCAGCTGCCTCACGATACCTTCCCTGTCCTTGATGGCCTTCCACGCCGCGTCTTTGTCTTTCTTGGAAGGGGGCTTCTTCTTCACCCGCATTGAAGAAATATTCTTATAGGCCTCAATCACCTGAAAGGAAATGTATTAAATTCTTTTATACTTAGGTTAATAAATTACCGGAAGTTTAACAAAACTTAGGTTAGTTTATAATGAATTCAGGAACAAATATGATGAAAGACAGGCAAAGGTTAAGTTATAGTAATACGAATCATATCCCGATCACGCAAATTTATACGAATCATAGGGGTAGTAGAAATTTTTTGTTCATAGTTGACAATACGAAGTAAAATTTCCAGAATTACGACTGCCATAGAAAAACGGGACCAGATGTGTGAACAGAAATCGAAAAGTTAAGTCGAGCGTTGGCATGGAGGGGGGAGAGAAGCACATGATGTCACGAAACTGGCTGAACTTTCAAGCCCTTCAATAACGAAAAAAAAACACTAATTCAACCCCGATATACTTAGAACTGATTAGCAGAGGTACACTGTTGTGTTCTGTGTTCATAATATGCTCGTTAAGGCTCCGGTGGAAATGAGGTTTAAATCAAATCAAAATCATAATATGCTATTGATTAACGAAATACCGGAAAAGCTTGGCTTGGATGTTCAGTTGAGAGCAAACATCATGAGAAAACGCCATTGCACACGGTCTACCTCCATCACCTTTGCCTCGGCGTCGCGCAGCTTCTTCATAAGGTCGTGTCGGTAGAGCGCGTCTCTCGCCAACGTCAACAGCCTAGTAAGCTGAGTGTGGTTGTGAGCCGCCACGCCGCGCAGCTCTGCCTGACAGCGACGCAACTCTTGCAGGATCTCATCGTCGTCCTCCTGGCCAAAGTAACAACATTCATGAAGAAAGGAAACAAACATACAAAAGCGATGTAAAATGGAGATGAAAAGTCATTATATTAGTTAAGAGTCTTTGATTTGGACCTCATTTCCACCGGAGCCTCAACGCGAGTCGTCGCACGCTTCCCCGTATGACACGAGTGCCGCGTCTCATAACTAGTACCGCTACCAACTACCAGCAAGAAATCGTGTCTTCTAATGTTCTTCTGGCACCCAACGTCAAAACGCCTTTTAGAAAAATTTTAAAGCCAGGTAAGGCCATCCATCTAGAGTTGGAAGGAAGATTAAGAGTGGAAAACAGGTGAAAAGGAAACAAAAGAGTGGAAAAGAGGTGAGAAGTAAACAAAAGAGTGGAAAAGAGGTGAGAAAGGAACAAAAAAGTGGAAAAAAAAGTGGAAAAGAGGTGAGAAGGAAACAAAAAAGTAGGAAAGAGGTGGAAGGAGAACAAAAAAATGGGAGGACCAGGGCAAGTAGTGAAGGCGAGTGAACTGAACGTGGTAAGCTGAGGCGTTCCAGCGGGTGTTTTAGGAAGAATATGACTGTGAGAAGGCAAGGCTTTAGTAATGTTGTGGATGAATGGGAGCCGTTCAGAGATGCGTTGTAAAGATGTGCGAAATATTTGTGTGTTGTACGCCGTGCGGGCGGGTGTGGAAGTAAGGAGTATCAGTGGCTGAGCGCTCAGGTTAAACTGGCAGTGACGCAGGAGACGAAAGCCTTTGCGGAGTGGCGGAGTGATTGCAAGTGAGGTCGGTGGTAGCTTACGACAACTACAGAGGTGAAGAGGGCGAGAAAGGAGGAGACAGGAAAGAAGGAGGTAGTACAACATGGGAACGGCCGGCTGTTATTGGAAAGTGGTGATGTACGGAAGAGGTGGGCCGTGTACTTTGATGAGTTGCTCTATGTTGAGAGTGTCAGAGTGACTGACATCGTTGCTCTGGGTGGTGGTGAACAGATGCCGATATTGGCAGAGAGACATGCGAACAGTACTATGGAAGAAGTGGTAGATGTGACAAAAGCAGCGAAAGCCCCTGGTTTGGACGGTTTTGCGATCAAGTGCCTGACGAGGGGATTAGCAACGATAGTCAAATAGCTGGTGAGGCTACTCTACGTTTAGTGTCGGGTGTGGTGCCGATTGAGTGGTGCAGTGTTTGCATTGTTCCACTGTATAAGGGCAAAGGTGATAAATATATAAGTGGCAACTTGAAAAGTATCCTAATCTTATGTGTACGTTATACGGGAGAGTGCTGATCAAGATAATTACATACAAAACCGATAGTTTGATTGGCGAGGAACAGAGTGGCTTTAGGAGTCGTAGTGGGTGTGCCCCTCAGATTCTGGCAGTGAGACAAGTCTGTGAGAAAGGATGTGTCCTGGGCCTTGTAGCAGATTAGATTAGAGTGACGAGGCTTTCTAGTGCACTGGAGTCAATATCCATCTTGCACCGAACGTCAAACTAGCCGCCAGTGGTAGTAGTTTCTTCTGTTTTCCACCGGAGCCCCAACGCGAAGTCAATGAGCCAGCAGAAAGTGCTGCACTAATTCATTGACAAGTCATCGTCCATCTCCGAGTTGCTTCGACTCACGGCTTGCTCGTGTCACTACTGTTTATAAGGAGGGGTCACAAAAATGTTCCACGCAGAAGGAGAAAAGAAACAGTGGTCCTCCGGATTAGAGGAGTCTATCGGTAAGTAAGACTAAAAACTATCAATTATAACAGATCAAATTTCAGCTAAGAGGTTTGTTTCTCGAAGGCAGCTGAGAAGCAGTTCCGCACTGTATTGCTTCTGAGGAAAGTCAGTAAGCAATAAGTGGAGTGTGCTAGGAAGGTCCAGGAACCGGCTCCTAAGAAATTGCGTGCGTCGACATTCCGTCCAGGTTGGGGACTCGGCTATGACATGGGCGATTGTAAGAAGGACTAAACAGTAGACGCAGTATGGGGGTGACGACGCCTCTATTAGATGTCTGTGCGTTAGTCTACTATGTCCAATTCTCAGTCAGCATGCATGAGTTATCTCTGTTCGTCGAGATGGGGTGGCTGAAGAGACCCAGGGTGTTGGTGTGTCCTTGAGAGTGGGCAAATTTTTTCTCAAAGGAACATCAGATTTGTTTCGTACAGCTTTTTTAATCGCTGAGTAAAAATGGAAGTAGACGCTGTTCTGCTGGGTCAGGCGCCGCAGCAGCTCATTGCGTCGCTTCGCCCGCCCGCTCATTGCCCCCCACCCTACAGTGGCCCGGAACCCAGCACAAACGAACGTTCTTGTTCCTGGAGGACAATCGCACAAGCCAGCGCAAGATAGCCGAGACAACAGTGTTGCAATTGTTGAAGATCTCCAGGGTATGAAGCGTGCAAAGCGAATTACTAAAAATTGAGATACTGGCATCCGGAAAAGTGTCGACCGCCAAGAAGGCGTCGACAATGGCCGTGAGTTCAGCCGTAAAAACTGACGCTGATTGCGGGAGTCTAATAGCGACGACACGCCCGGGAGGTACTGCTGCACAGCCCACAGCATCGTCGTCTTTTGATACAGCAGTGAGTATATGCAAGTTATCAGCGTGATGAGACTCCACACATACTACAAAAATAGCACGAAGATTTTGAGGTGCAACATCTGCCTTTCGGCCAGTAAAATAGTGAGGGCAGAGCATATTTTCTGGTATGCGTCAGAAGGGAACAGCATCTCGCGTACGAGAAACCACCATGATACGTGTCAGCCCAAGCTCAGCAATGAGAAGCTCAATGCGCTGTGAGAAGCTCGAGGAGCGAGCCAGGTTGGGGTGGAATTGTCGGATTGTGGTACATGTAGGGGAGGTGGGGCGAGCGAGGATATGACAATAGACTTGGAGGTCGATTTGTTCTCGTTGCAAGGCAAGACTAGGTCCAACAATTTCACAAAGGCTGACGATAAGGGAGGAGCGGGAAGCTCCAGTACAAGCGCGAAAGGCAGCATTGTGAACTGGTTCCAATGTTTTGTGGATATTTGGTGTCGCGGAGCCATATCAACCGCTCCCATAGTCCAGTTTGGACCGGATGATAGCGCGGTAAAGGCGTAATGACGATTTTCGGTCTGCTCCCTAGGTGGAGGGAGATGTAATCCAAAGAATGATAGATTGCTGTAAGCAATCTATCTCAAGTTGCTGCACGTGGTACTTCCAGGTTAGTTTCTGGTCGGATATTAATCCTATAAAATGGACTGTAGGCAAGAAAGGGATAATTTCTCGGTATAGTTTGAGGTCTGATTCCGTGTATGCGCGGAACCGGTGGATATGAAGAGCACATGTTTCGCCTTTAGAGATTGTAAAGCCTCGAGACTCTGTCAAAGTAACCACCTGGGTAATTGCACTCGGCAGTTGTCGTTCAAGTTGGGACACACCTGGCGCCGATCATAAAGTCGTCAACGTACAGAGACTCTCTCACGGAGGGAGGGACCACTTCTGTGATCCCATTAATGGAAATCGCGAATAGAGTACACGAAAGGACGCTATCTAGGAGGGACCCCTTCATCTTGGGAATGTTTGAGAGATGACGGCCGATTTTGGCCCAGAAGACTCTCCGCCGGAGGAAGTTCTGGATGAAACATGTCAAGTGACCCCGGAGTCCCATCTGATGGATATCTCGAAGGATGTCATAGCGCCAGGTTGTATCGTATGCCATCTCAAGGTCAAAGAAAACACAAACAATATGTTGCTTGCGGTCCAGGGTACCTTGGATGTCAGTCACAACGCGTAATAATGCGTCCTGCGCTGATAGCATCTTTCGAAATCAGAATTGTTGTGGGGAGAGAAATGAGTTTGCTTCTAGGTGCCGAGTTTGTGGGCTATCCATAATCTTCTCCAGGACCTTCGCTACACACGAGGTGAGGGCTATAGGGCGTAGCTGGACAATTCCTCGGTAGGGTTGCCAGGTTTTGGGAAACACAGAACCACTGCTTCTCTCCACCGATCGGGGTAGGAGTGGGTAGACCAGACTGCGTTGTAATTAAGAAACAAGTAAGAGAGTGCTCAGGGATGTAGGTGCCGGAGCATCTCGTAGAAAATTAGGTCCTCGCCGGGAGCAAAGGGGTTGGAGGTGCGAATTGCACCGAGGATTTCGCGTACCGTGATAGATACATTGTAAGGTATAGGAAGATAAGTGGAGAAATTCAGATCATTTTGTTCCGCAATACGTTTTGAGTTAAGATTAGATTAGAGTGACGAGGCTTTCTAGCGCGCTGGAGTCATCGTCCTTCTGGCGCCGAATGTCAAACCAGCAAACAGTGCTGCATCAAGTTAGTCTTTGTTTTTCTTCTTCTTCAATGTTAAGGTTTACTACTGCGCAAAATCAAAGTCCTTTACGCGGCGAACGTCTATGGTATGTACGGGTGCCACAGGAGGTACAGGAACTCCTAAGGCGTTGAGACCAGACCATATGATCCCAGCACTCCCCGGATGGCAGTAAGGAGGAATAACACACTACCTACCCTGCTTCAGAGCCCCAAGGATCCGCAGTAGTCCTTAA
>SDVV010034990.1:0-11111 GCA_016164225.1 Gammarus roeselii
CGCCTTCTTACTGATAATTTGTTTCATGATTAAATAAAAGACCCATTTATTCATTTTCCAGATTAATGAAAAACGTTGATCGGAACTTAAATGTGCGAGCTTTCATAGAGTATCAATGTCATTTTAAAAACATTCAATCTTCCTTATAGTCCGCTGAAGTCATTCTGTTGCTACCGGTCGCGTAGCAACGCTGAAGCTCACCTGTCTTATATAGATATATTCATGTCATATATGCGGAATTCCTTTAAGTTTCATGTCCAACTAAGGATGTTCACTAAGGATTTAAATCAAATATCGAGTATTGCCCGTACGTATTCATATCAGAAACAAAGTATGATAATGACAGTGAAAATGATTCGAGTAACAGTAACACTGCTTTAAGAGAAAGTAGAGCATAAAAATTCTGGGAAAAGGTACAATCTAAATGCACTACTATTCAAAACTATCCGGGCAACATATCAGCACGAATAAATCATGGCGAAGTTAATATTGCTGAGCATCAATCTATAAATACCTATTCATTTTCCACCTATGACGCCATTGTTCCAGTCACATGACAGTTTCGCGGGAGAATGGGAGAGTATTAAGATCGAGAATAGTATATTCCTCAGTTTCACAGAAGATGCAGCGCAGGGCATGCATTTCAAAGTACCTCTTGACTTCCAGCATGCGTCCATACCTTTCGAGAACGACCCAGTTCCCTGGAAGTGCAAACGAACGATCGCCCAACCCCTTCTGCAACTTCTCACAATCGATGGATCTTCAGCAGCTGTTGCCGTCGTAGCACATGCAACCAAACCTCCTCGCTGTCCAAGGTCACGTCAAAGCTGAGCAGCAGAAGAAGAAGGCCGAGTCAGGAACACTGTGGCACCCACCGGTAGCAGTGACCGAACTCCAAGTGAATCAATACGCAGTTGCTAGGTCTATTTTGGTGTCCAAGCTGTATTCAAACACATGCCGTTGGGCAGACGCTACTGTTCGCCGCCAGGTGGCCGAGCACATTCCATCGCAGGGTCGCCGGGTGCTAAGAATGATGAAGCACGTTGGGTGCAGTGTTAGTTGCAGCCATGGCGCCGTCGCTGGCACTGTCATGCTCATGTCATGCAATCGAGGCAGGATTTAATAAATCACGGATAATCTATTGGGAGGGTTAATTCTGTGGCCAAACATGCAATCCACTTGCACGCCATACCTGTTTAAGTGCCAAGTTGGCCCCAGCTTCACAGTCCTAAGCAGCTTTCTCTGCAGTCTATTGACGGAACTTCAAGAGCGTTATTAAAGTCTTCAAGAGTGTTATTAGAGTTGCAAAAAAAAATCCTAACGACAAACGACTTCGGCATTTTGTCAGGACAGCTGCTTTATACATTCAGGTGGGGGTCATATGAATATGCTCCCAGGATTCATTCAGGTGGGGGTCATATGAATATGCTCTCAGGATACATTCAGGTGTGGGTCACACGAATATGCTCTCAGGATACATTCAGGTGGGGGTCATATGAATATGCTCCCAGGATACATTCAGGTGTGGGTTATATGAATATGCTCTCAGGATACATTCAGGTGGGGGTGATATGAATATGTTCTCAGGATAAATTCAGGTGTGGGTCATATGAATATGCTCTCAGGATACATTCAGGTGTGGGTCATATGAATATGCTCTCAGGATACAATCAGGTGTGGGTCATATGAATATGCTCTCAGGATACATTCAGGTGGGGTCATATGAATATGCTCTTAGGATACATTCAGGTGGGGGTCATATGGATATGCTCTCAGGATACATTCAGGTGTGGGTCATATGAATATGCTCTCAGGATACATTCAGGTGGGGGTCATATGAATATGCTCTCAGGATACATTCAGGTGTGGGTCATATGAATATGCTCTCAGGATACATTCAGGTGGGGGTAATATGAACATGCTCTCAGGATACATTCAGGTGTGGGCCATATGAATATGCTCTCAGGATACATTCAGGTGTGGGTCATATGAATATGCTCTCAGGATACATTCAGATGTGGGTCATGTGAATATGCTCTCAGAATTCATTCAGGTGGGGGTAATATGAATATGCTCTCAGGATACATTCAGGTGTGGGCCATATGAATATGCTCTCAGGATACATTCAGGTGTGGGTCATATGAATATGCTCTTAGGATACATTCAGGTATGGGTCATATGCATATGCTCTCAGGATACATTCGTGTGGGGTCATATGAATATGCTCTCAGGATACATTCAGGTGGGGGTCATATGAATATACTCTCAGGATACATTCAGGTGGGAATCATATGAATATGCTCTCAGGATACATTCAGGTGGGGGTCGTATGGATATGCTCTCGGAATACATTCAGGTGGGGGTCATATGGATATGCTCTCAAGATACATTCAGGTGGCGGTCATATGGATATGCTCTCAGGATACATTCAGGTGAGGGTCATATGAATATGCTCTCAGAATACATTCAGATGGGGGTCATATGGATATGCTCTCAGGATACATCCAGATGGGGGTCATATGAATATGCTCTCAGGATATTCGGTATTTTTTCAGTTCCCTGATGAAGAAGCAAATGGCAGATCTGTAATCAAAACAGGTTATAAAGTAATCCTGTTAACCGCGTTGTGTATTGAACACACACTCGGGCACTGTGTATTGAACACACACTCGGGGACTCGTATGATGACGAAGTCACAATTATGGCGAAAAAAATGTACAATTGTTCTCGAAAAGTATATATTTTCAAAGGGGCAAATTGTTCCGGCTGTTAATATTTCGGGAGGATGATAAGTTTTCCAACGCGATACATCCTAAATCAGATAAGGAGGCGCTCATTCTAACAGAAGGAGCCAACATCCTCACATAAGGGGCCATGCATCCTAAATCAGATAAGGAGGCGCTCATTCTAACAGAAGGAGCCAACATCCTCACATAAGGGGCCATGCATCCTAAATCAGACAAGGAGGCGCTCATTCTAACAGAAGGAGCCAACATCCTCACATAAGGGGCCATGCATCCTAAATCAGATAAGGAGGCATACATTCTTACAGAAGGAGCCAACATCCTCACATAAGGGGCCATGCATCCTAAATCAGATAAGGAGGCATATATTCTTACAGAAGGAGCCATCATCATCACATAAGGGGCCATACATCCTAGATCACATAAGGAGGCATACATTCTAAGAGAAGGAGCCAACATCCTCACATTAGGGACCATGCACCCTAGATCACATAAGGAGGCATACATTCTTACAGAAGGAGCCAACATCCTCACATAAGGAGCCATGTATCCTAGATCACATAAGGAGGCATACATTCTTACAGAAGGAGCCAACATCCTCACATAAGGAGCCATGCATCCTAGATCACATAAGGAGGCATACATTCCTACAGAAGGAGCCAACATCCTCACATAAGGGGCAATGCATCCTAAATCAGATAAGGAGGCATGCATTCTTACAGAAGGAGCCAACATCCTCACATATGGGACCATGCACCCTAGATCACATAAGGAGGCATACATTCTTACAGAAGGAGCCAACATCCTTACATAAGGAGCCATGCATCCTAGATCACATAAGGAGGCATACATTCTAACAGAAGGAGCCAATATCCTCACATAAGGGGCCATGTATCCTAGATCACAAAAGGAGGCATACATTCTTACAGAAGGAGCCAACATCCTCACATAAGAGGCCATGCATCCTAAATCACATAAGGAGGCATACATTCTTACAGAAGGACCCAACATCCTCACATAAGGGGCCATGCATTCAAGATCACATAAGGAGGCATACATTCCTACAGAAGGACCCAACATCCTCACATAAGGGGCCATGCATCCTAGATCACATAAGGAGGCATACATTCTTACAGAAGGAGCCAACATTCTCACATAAGGGGCATGCATCCTAGATCACATAAGGAGGCATACATTCTTACAGAAGGAGCCAACATCCTCACATAAGGGGCCGTACATCCTCACGTAAGGATCCCTACATCCTCATCTAAAGAGCCATACATCCTCACATAAGGCCCAAGAAAAAAACAATTCCGTTTGCGGTACAACACTTCAACTGTCAAGTAAGTGAATTTACTGCACTCCTCACTTCGTCGCCCGTTTGAAATGTATCCTTTTATATTATTGGTATCCACGCTGATGTCAAACGTATCTAAATCTTGCCTTTACGGTGACGCCCTAGGCAATAAAGGACCTCATATCGAGCTAATCAGACATCAAGATACGAATCCCTCCCAGCCAGAGTGACGTCACACTTCTGTCTTTAATTTGGATAGATTATAAGAGCACGAGAAATATCATCGTGATAAATCTACACTTCTCCAGATGAGTTAGGAGAATGGATGTAAAAGAATTAAATTACATCAATATTGAACGTAGTGTTGGGAACTGTACTTGTTTCGTTGAAACAACGAATACGATTGTGTTGGTTTTATCCCCATTTGTAAATGCGGATCATATTCAGTGGTGTGAATGTTGTTATAAAGCAGTGAAATATTCAGTGGTGTGAATGTTGTTATGGAGCAGTGAAATATTCAGTGGTGCGAATGTTGTTATAGAGCAGTAAAATATTCAGTGTATGAATGTTGTTATGGAGCAGTGAAATATTCAGTGGTGTGAATGTTGTTATAGAGCAGTGAAATGAATATTTGCTGTCGCGTTCGCAATTTTATTCATTTATATGCTGCCCTAGATTTAGTATAGTGTGTATACTCATAGAAAATGAGGCAAGGCAAAACTTATAACCATTTTGTGTTGTTGTTCACAGCAGCGATCAATCGTTCTGCTCTTACTGCGAGAAACCCACAAAAATAAAAAAAGACTTCAGAGCCGGCTACCGTACGTAGAAACAACTACCTATGTGCATCCCATGGCCCCACACCATGGCCCCACGCCATGGCCCCACCCTATGACCCTGTCAGCCCTGCCAGGATAATGGAAAGCATTGGAGCCAAGCAGAAAAAAACTTCCCCCCGGACAATGGCCCTGCAATTACCTACAACAGAGCACGACACTCGCACTCTAAAGTAAGACTAAAAGAACGCTACCGTATCGGACTTGCAGCTCCACGAGATGCCCGCACGTTCAAAGGGAGACGAGTTTTGGCAAGCCGGTTGCTTGTCAGACCATCAGGGTGCGCTCTTTTTTTATGCAAGTGTGAGTACAGTCGGCAGATGCGAGGTTGTGAAGTGCTGTGCAGCGCAGGACTGTTTTCGATCCCCACTAGGGAGAGATGAACAGCATAGCCCTCGTTGTTAGATGGCGTCGGCTCTTGGCATTTCGATAGAACTAAAACACGACAGAACTATGAACATCAAGAAAGAAAACACACTTAAAATATTCAGAAGGGTATCATCATTAGTGGAGTAATGAATGTAGATCTCTATCACACCCAATGACGAAGTAAATTGAAAGATTCTCCTGGGCCTACTGCACTGAATTACTGACATACGGGGGAACACCAAGAAACGCTGCATCTAAGTGGCCGGGAGTACTCTCTTGAGTTTCATGCCTAAAACATATTGCAATTTAGTGTACAACGCCAGCGGGGACTTACTGCGAACCGATTTTTGAGCATTTGAAATGTTTTGTTTTGTGGTTACAAGGGTAACTCAATTCATCCAATATAAAACATTGATATGATTAAAAATTGCCTGAAGTAGTTTAATTCAATTAGATATGCGGAATTTCAACTACTTCTTCTAACACCGTAATTATGAAATTGTTGTCAAGATGATCACACGCATGGACGCGTTATAAAAGCATTCCATATAAAGATTCCTTCTAAACGCTATAAATGAGTTAGTTTTCCGACTTATTGCGTATTCAATTTTTTTCTTTATTTTTGCATGGAAAAAGCTATTGAGTTTGACATAGCAACGATGTTATTAGAGCAAGCCATTAACATCATAGCGGAGGATGCGATGGAAAGCATTAGAGCCGGCCATTAACATCATAGCGGAGGATGCGATGGAAAGCATTGGAGCCGGCCATTAACATCATAGCGGAGGATGCGATGGAAAGCATTAGCCATTAACATCATAGCGGGAGATGCTATGGAAAGCATTAGAGCAAGCCATTAACATCATGACGGAGGATGCGATGGAAAGCATTAGAGCCGGCCATTAACATCGTAGCGTTGGATGCGATGGAAAACTTTCCCACAGTTCAGAGCAGGTGCTGACTTAAATCTACGGGCTTTAGTGTTCGTGTTTCAGTAACTACAGCAAATGCAGCACTGAGGCAAGTGTTTTCCAAGTGTAAAATTGGCTCGCCTTATGATTTTAAGAAGATTAGTTTGGAATAGAACGTCTAAGAGAGCACATTGGATCAGTGTAATTTCTATTTTTAAAGAACATGGCAGGGAAAGATTGAAGTAGAAATAGCATTTAACGATGACACTCGAAACAACCAACTCAAATCATCACCGAAGAGGAAACCACCGACCCACGATATTTGTGTTAGATTGTTACAATTTCATTCCGCGCTAAGCGATGTTGACCGGTGTCGCTGCTGGACACCACTTTACAACGAGCAAGTGCCAATGCCGGACACCTGTTTGGCTCTGTCCTTTGGCTAAAATAGAATAGCAATATTTCACCAACCAGATGCCTTACTTGTTTGACGAACTATTAGACTATTATATTGTTCATTTTACCTTGATTTGCTCAGCTTTCTCTAAAACAGATATTCAACGAATAATTCAGTGGTCTTCCTGTGAATGTCACTATTCATGCCGACAATATTTACATCACTCTTAAGAAAACCAAACCCATCAAAATATAACTTAAAACAAGTAACAAACATACACATGTTTTTTTTTCATATAACACATTTTTGAAGTGATGTGATATATTGATATACCTTAACAACCTTTCAAAGCGGCAGCGCAAACTCCATCGTGAAACGTCTCTCAGCCTAAATTAAAGAGCCCACACGGAATTTTGGAAGGAGAACGCTGGAAACGCAACTATAGATACTGTGAATTAACTGGAAAGCAGTAATGGCACTGCATTCCAGGAAGTTAGCGCCCAGCCTTACAGCGTTCGTTACTTGGCAACAGACGAGCGAAGCTGGAGTGCATGCGAGCCCCACACTGGGAGGGCGGAGTAGGTCTCAGACAAGAGCATGCCAAGTGTACCAATTCTCTATAATCCCACTGACGCGATGAAGATTCATAAGCACCTGTCTGTCATTAAAATGATGTGTATAGTTTACTGTCTAGACGTGTGAGAAGGAGAGCGAGCAGTGACGGGACAAGGGTGAGTGGGGTGAAAGGAGGAGGAAGGTGTGTAATGGCGTCAAACAAGTGTATTGATCAGATAAGCGTGTGGGTGCACTGACCTTGTACTCTTGGCAACCTCGACTCCGCCCCTGCACCTCCGTCTCACCCCCACCAATTCCCTCCCCCAAACAGCTCTCAGCATGTAGCACAGAGCGGCAGACAGGTGGGGTGGGAAAGGGCAAGGGAGGGTCAGTGCAGCCGGGGTCTGTTTGGGGAGTCTTTCGGGGGGACATCAAGGTACGTATTGAGAATAGGGGTTCTGGAGAGGGGACGAACAGTAAGTTTTTCAGCAGCAGGACCCCACCTCCGCACCACCGGCGCATGGACGAGGGAAGTAGCTTGTTTTGACTGATCATAAGCCGAGCGACAACAGACTGTCTCAACAATATGCGCAGATACGAACATGGTGCGCCACCGTGAGTATTTATTAACACCGGATGTATCTAGTGACTGAGAAGACAAGGAATGACCGCGTTAAGAGGCGGGACTCAATGAGACAGGGACAGATCACGTTAGGTTAAGCATTAAAGCAATAAGGCGGAGCAAATAACGTTACGTTTCGCGTCACAATGAGAGAGGACAGATCACGTTCGGTTACGTGTCAAAGTGAGGGTTTAGCAGGTCACGTTGGTCACTCGTTAAGGTGAGTGTGGAGCAGGCTACGTCTAGTAGGTAGGTCTAGTAGGTAGGTCACGCTAAGTCACGCACTGAAGTGAGGGTGAAGCAGGTCACGTTAGGTCACGCGCTGAAGTGAGGGTGGAACAGGTCACGTTTAGTTACGCACTAGAGTAAGGGGGAACAAGTCACGTGATATCACGCGCTGAAGTGACAATGAAACAAGTCACGTTTAGTCACCCTCTAGAGGGAGGAGGAGGACGGTCACCTTAAGTCACATGCCAAAACAAAAGTGAAACAAATCTCATTAAGTCATTCGCTGAACTGAGGGTTGTGAAGGTCCCGTTGGTAGCACGTAAAAGTGAGGGTGAAACAGGTCACGTCAAGTTCAGCACTATAGTAAATAGCAGGTCACATTAAATCACTTTCTAAAGTGAGGGCGGAGCAAGTCACGTTAGGCACCCAATAAAGTCAGGGTGAAGCAGGTCAAGTTAAGTCACGCGCGAAGTTAAGGAAGAGCAGGTGACATTAGTCCCGCTCTAAAATGAGGGTAGAGCAGGTCACGCTAAGTCATGCTCTAAGGTGAGGATAAAGCAGGTCTTGTTCTAAATCACTTGCCAAAATTAGGGTGAATCAAGTCACGGTAAGTCACGTGTCTCACTGAAAGGAGACCGATCATATGAGTTCAAACGCTTGCTCTTCCAAATCAGTCAGGAAAATGGACTTGCTGAGGACGAGAAGGGGCAGAATAGGGGTGGGCTTAGACCGCGTGTGAGTCCTTAGCGAACAGGGATAGTGAGTCGTCGAACTCTGATGCACGGCGCTCCTCCATCTGCGGAGCAAATTTACAGATACAAACAAAAAATACAGAATCCTAACTCATGCACAAATGGTATAGTATTCTTCAGAACAATAGAGATGCACTGTGTTTATCAATCGACAAAAAGTATGCACTCTTTACTGAAAGACTATATCATTTTTGAAAAACGGTTGGTGAGAATCCTCAGGTCTAATTAACAGCCTAATACACTGGGTAGTGAAGAATGTTCAAGTATGTGCAAGCCTATGTAACTCTGAGCCACTGGCATGCATGCTTATCAGATCCAGCCGAGCCTCTGAAACGGTTGGAAACGCCTTTTCCATCTCTCAAGTGGCGATATGAAAAGTAATACCCGGTCGTCACATAAACGTGTATTCTTTGCTTTTTAGGTCGTGATACGTGGAGCGGGAAATTAAGCAACTTTAACTCAATGATTTGAACGAAATAAAATAAGAGAAGTACTGCTTAGACGTAACTGAATGATACTATCAGTATCAATGTTGAAGATTCAACACTGCTACAGGATGCGATAAATGTCTTCGGTAATTAGTGCATTCGCAAGCCGTATGCGAATACGAATGCCAGAGACCATTCATTAGGTTGGTTTTCGTCGACTGTCTGTTAAAGGAGGTGGGACCATTCCTGTTCACTAAGAAATTACATTTATTTCCCTTCCCGCACATCCATGAGCCCTTCTACAGAGCTTCTGCAATCGATCCATACTGCAATGGTATACACACATAATAATGGCTACGGCAACTCTGACATGCTCAATTTGCAATTTATACAAACAATGAAAGATTCTAGCTGGAGGAACATGTTTGAAACAGGGTGTATGATTTGTACGAGCCATGGTGTTTATAACATACCTTCATACACATATACATACATAAACATATGAATATATATGCACATATATGCACAAATAGCCACATTTACACGTATGAATACATACTCACCCTCTTATATATGCATACATATTCACCCACTTATGTATGCATACATACTCACCCTCTTATATATGCATACATATTCACCCACTTATGTGTGCATACATACTCACCCGCTTATGTATGCATACATACTCACCCACTTATGTGTGCATACATACTCACCCACTTATGTGTGCACACATACTCACCAACTTATGTGTGCATACATACTAACCCACATATGTATGCACACATACTCACCAACTTATGTGTGCATACATACTCACCCACTTATGAATGCACACATACTCACCCACTTATGTATGCTCACATACTCACCCACTTATGTGTGCATACATACTCCCCCACTTATGTATGCACACATACGCACCCACAATTATAAATGCACACATACTCACCCACTTATGTATGCGCACATACTCACCCACTTATGTATGCATACATACTCACCCACTTATGTGTGCATACATCCTCACCCACTTATGTGTGCACACATACTCACCAACTTATGTGTGCATACATCCTCACCCACATATGTATGCACACATACTCACTAACTTATGTGTGCATACATACTCACCCACTTATGAATGCACACATACTCACCCACTTATGTATGCACACATACTCACCCACTTATGTGTGCATACATACTCACCCACTTATGTATGCACACATACGCACCCACTTATGAATGCACACATACTCACCCACTTATGTATGCACACATACGCACCCACAATTATGAATGCACACATACTCACCCACTTATGTATGCACACATACTCACCCACTTATGTATGCATACATACTCACCCACTTATGTGTGCATACATACTCATCCACTTATGTATGCACACATACTCACCCACTTATGAATGCACACATACTCACCCACTTATGTATGCACACATACTCACCCACTTATGTGTGCATACATACTCACCCACTTATGTATGCACACATACGCACCCACAATTATGAATGCACACATACTCACCCACTTATGTATGCACACATACTCACCCACTTATGTATGCATACATACTCACCCACTTATGTGTGCATACATACTCATCCACTTATGTATGCACACATACTCACCCACTTATGAATGCACACATACTCACCCACTTATGTATGCACACATACTCACCCACTTATGTGTGCATACATACTCACCCACTTATGTGTTCACACATACTCACCCACTAATGAATGCACACATACTCACCCACTTATGAATGCACACATACTCACCCACTTATGTATGCGCACATACTCACCCACTTATGTGTGCATACATACTCACCCACTTATGTATGCACACATACTCACCCACTTATGTATGCACACATACTCACCCACTTATGTATGCATACATACTCACCCACTTATGTGTGCATACATACTCA
>SDVV010034991.1:0-11111 GCA_016164225.1 Gammarus roeselii
AATACCTTACCTAATAACTACAATATCTCCAGCATAAACGTACCAAGATTATCTTATCTAATAGCTTACATTGTCTTCAGCAAAAATGTCCCAAGATTACCTTACTTAATGACGTGCCATATCGCCAGCAAAAACTGCCAAGATTTCCTTACCTAATGACTTACCGTATATCCATCATAAACGTACCAAGAATACCTTAAATAATAACTTACCATATATCCAGCATAAACGTAAAAAGAATTCTTTACCTAATATAGCTTACCATTTCTCCAGCATACACGAACCAAGAATATTTAACCTTATACCTCACCGTATATCCAGCATAAACGTACCAAGAATACCTTACCTAATAGCTTACTGTATATCCAGCATAAACGTACCAAGAACACCTTACCTAATAGCGTAACATGTCTCCAGCAAAAACTTGCTAAGATTACCTTACCTAATGACTATCCGTATATCCAGCATAACGTACCAAGAATACCTTGCCTAACGGCTAACCGTATCTCCAGCATAAGCGTACCAAGAATAGCTTACCTAATAGCTTACCATTCCTCCAGCATAAACGTAGTATGAATACCTTACCTAATGACTTACCATATATCCAGCATAATCGCACCAAGATTACCTCACCCAATAGCCTACCATATCTCCAGCATAAACGTACCAAGAATACATTACCTAACGGCTTACCGTATATTCAGCATGAACGTACCATGAAATACGTACCATGAAATACCTTAATTAATAGCTAAACCAAGAAAACCTAACCTATTGGCTTACCATATCACCAGCATAAACGTACCATGAATGCCTTACCTATTTGCTTACCATATCTACTGCATAAACGTTCCAATATTACCTTACATAACAGCTTACCGTATATCCATCATGAACATACCAAGAATACATACCTAATAGCTACCCATATCTCCAGCATAAACGTACCAGGAACACCTCACCTAACAGCATACCATATCTATAGAAAAAACGTGACAAGATTACCTAACCTCATAGCTTCCAGTATATCTAGCACAAACGTACCAAGAATTCCTCACCTAATGACTTACCATGTCCCCAGCATAAACGTACCATGAATACCTTACCTAATAACTCACCGTATATCCAGCATAAACGAACTAAGAATACCTTACCTAATGGCTGGACCATATCTCCAGTATAAACGAACTATGATTACCTTACCTACTAGCTTTCCGTATATTCAGCATAAACGTACCAAGAATACCTTATCTAATAGCTTACCATGTCCCCAACAAAAACGTACCATGATTACCTTACCGAGTGGTTCACCATATCTCCAGCATGAACATGCCAGAAATACATTACTTAATGGCCTTCCATATCTCCAGCATAAACATAGCACGAATACCTTACCTAATAGCTTACCGTATATCCAGCATAAACGTACCAAGATTACCTTACCTCATGGCTTACCATATCTCCAGCATTAGCTTACCAAGATAACATTACCTAATGGCTTACCGTATCTCCAGCAAAAACGTGCCAAAATACATTACCTAATTGCGTACCATATCTCCAGCAAAAACCTACCATGAATACATTATCTAATAACTTATCATATCTAAAGCATAAACGAACCAAGATTACCTAACCTAATAGCTGACCATATCTCCAGCATAAACAAACCACGATTTTCTTACTTAATAGCGTACCATATCTCCAGCAATAACGTGCCAAGAAAACCTTATCTATTGGCCTACTGTATATCCAGCCTAAACGTACCATGAACACCTTAACCAATGGCTTACCATATCTCCAGCAAAAACGTACTATGAATACCTCACCTAATAGCGTACCCTATCCCCAGTAGAAACGTGCCAAGATTACCTTACCTAATAGGTTTCCGAATATCCAGCATAAACGTACCAAGAACCCCTCACCTAATGACTCACTATATCTCCAGCATAAACGTACCATGCATACCTTTCCTAATAGCTTACCGTATATCCAGAATAAACGTACCAAGATTCACTCACCTAATAGCTTACCATATCTTCAGCATAAACATAGCAAGAATACCTTACCTGATAGCTTACCGTATATCCAAAATAAACTTACCAGGAATACCTTATCTTATGACCTACCTATCTCCAACATAAAAATACCAAGATTACCTTACCTATTAGGCTACCGTATATCCAGCATAAACGTACCAAGAATCCCTTACCTAATAACTTACCATATATCCAGCATAAACGTACCAAGAATACCTTACCTAATAGCTTATCATATCTCCAGCATAAACATGCCAGAAATACATTACCTAATAGCGTACCCTATCCCCAGTAGAAACGTACCAAGATTACCTTACCTAATAGCTTACCGTATATCCAGCATAAACGTACCAAGAATACCTTACCTAATAACTTACCATATCTCCAGCATAAACGTACCAAGTATACTTACCTAATAGCTTACCATATCTCCAGCATAAACGTACCAAGAATACCTTACTTAATGATTACCATATATCCAGCATGAACATGCCAAAAAATACATTACCTAATAGAGTACCATATCTCCAGCATAAACGTACCAAGAACGCCTTACCTAATAGCTTACTATATCTCCAGCATATTCGTAGCATGAATACCTTACATAATAGCTTACCATTTTACCAACATAAACGTACCAAGAATACCATACCTAATTGCTTACCAGATCTCATGCACAAAGCTACCAAGATTACCTTACCATATAGCTTACCGTATATCGTGCATAAACGTACCAAGAATACCTTACCTCATGGCCTACCATATCTCCAGCCTAAGCGTACCAAGAATACCTTACCTAATAGCTTACCGAATGTCCAGCATAAACGTACCAAGTATACCTTACCTAATGAATCACCGTATATCCAGCATAAACGTACCAAGTAAACCTTACCTAAGGACTTACCGTTTATCCAGCATAAACGTACCATGAATACCTTACCTAATAGCTTACCATATCTCCAGCATAAACCTACCACGAATACCTTACCTAACAGCTTACCGTATATCCAGCATCAACGTACCAATAATACCATACCTCATGACTTACCATAAATTCAGTATAAACGTACCAAGATTACCAGACCTAATAGCTTACCATACCTCCAGCATAAACGTACAATGAATACCTTACCTTATGACTTACCATAGCTCCAACATGAACATACCAATAATACCTTAACTAATGGCTGACCATATCTCAGGCAATAACGTACCAGGACTAATTTAAATAATCGCGTACCATATCTCCAGCAAAAACGTGCCAATATAACCTTACCTAATAACTTACTGTATGTCCAGCATGAGCGTACCAAGAATACCTTAACTAATTGCTTACCATATCTTCAACAAAAATGTCCCAAAATTACCTTACTAAATAGCGTACCATATCTCCAGCAAAAACTGCCAAGATTTCCTCACCTGATGACTTACCGTATATCCAGCATAAACGTACCAAGAATACCTTAAATAATAACTTACCATATTTCCAGCATAAACGAACAGAGAATTCCTTACCTAATAGCTTACCGTTTCTCCAGCTTACACGAACCAAGAATATTTAACCTAATAGCTCACCGTATATCCAGCATAAACGTACCAAGAATACTTTACCTAATGACTAACCATATATCCAGCAATGATGTACCAAGAATACCTTACCTAACGGTTAACCATATCTCCAGCATAAACATACCATGAATACCTTACTTAATAGCTTACCATATTCCCAGTATAAACGTGCCAAGAATACATTACCCAACAGCGTACCATATTTCCACGATAAACGTACCATGAATACCTCATCTAATGGCTTACCATATCTAGAGCATAAACGTACCAAGATTACTTTACCTAATGTCTTACCGTATATCCGGCATAACGTACCAAGAATACCTTACCTAATGACTTGCCATATCTTCAACATAAACGTACCAAGAATACCTTACCGAATAGCTTACCATACCTCCAGCATAAACGTACCAGGAATAACTCACCTAATGACTTACCGTATATCCAGCATAACGTACCAAGAATACCTTACCTAATAGCTCACTATATCCCCAGCATAAACGTAGCATGAATACCTCACCTAATGACTTACCGTATAACCAGCATCAACGTACCAAGAATACCTTACCTAATAGCTTGCCATATCTCTGGCATGAACGTGCCATGAATACATTATATAATGACGTACCATATATCCAGCATAAACGTACCATGAATACCTTACCTAATAGCGTACCACATCTCCAGCAAAGACGTGCCAAGAAAACCTTATCAATTAGCCTACCGTATATCCAGCATAAACGTACCAAGAATACCTTAACTAATACCTTACCATATCTCCAGCATAAACGTACCATGAATACCTCACCTAATAGCGTACCCTATCTCCAGTAAAAACGTGCCAAGATTACCTTACCAAATAGCTTACCGTACATACCAAGATTACTCACCTAATAGCTTACCATATCTTCAGCATAAACGTAGCAGGAATACCTTACCTGATAGCTTACCGTATACCCAGCATAAACGTACATGGAATACCTTACCTTATAACTTACCATATCTCCAGCATAAACATACCAAGATTACCTTACCTATTAGGCAACCGTATATCAGCATAAACGTACCAAGAATACCTTACCTAATAACTCACCATATATCCAGCATAAACGTACCAAGAATACCTTACCTAATGGTTTACCATATCTCCAGCATAAACATGCCAAAAAAACATTACCTAATGGCGTACCATATCTCCAGCATGAACGTACCAAAAATACTTTACCTAATAGCTTATCATATATTAAGCATGAACGAACCAAAATTACTTTAGCTAATGCTAATCGTGTATCCAGCATAAACGTACCATGAATATCTTACCTAATTGCTTACAATATCTCCAGCATAAACGTACCAAGATTACCTTACCTAACCGCTTACCGTATATCCAGCATAAACGTACCAAGAATACTTACCTAATAGCTACCCATATCTCCAGCATGAACGTACCAAGAACACCTCACCTAACAGCGTACCATATTTCAAGCAAAAACGTGACAAGATTACCTAACCTAATAGCTTCGTGTATATCCAGCATAAACGTACCAAGAATACCTTACCTAATGGCTTCTTATGTCTCCAGCAAAAACGTACCATGAATACCTTACCTAATAGCTTACCGTATATCCGGCATAAACGAACCATGAATACCTTACTTATTGGCTTACCATATCTCCAGCATAAACGAACTAAGATTACCTTTTCTACTAGCTTACTGTATATCCAGCATAAACGTACCAAGAATACCTTACCTAATAGCTTACCATGTCTCCAGCATAAACGTACAATGATTACCTTACCAAATGGTTTACCATATCTCCAGCATGAACATGACAGAAATACATTACGAAATGGCGTACCATATCTCCAGCATAAACGTACCAAGAATACCTTACCTAATAGCTTACCATATCTTAAGCATAACCATAGCATGAATACCTCACATAATGATTTACCATATATCCAACATAGACTTACCAAGAATACCATACCTAGTAGCTCACCAGAACTCAAGCATAAACGTAGCAAGAATACCTTACCTAATAGCTTACCGTATATCTAGCATGAACGTACCATGAATACCTTACCTAATGGCATACTGTTTATCCAGCATCAACGTACCAAGAATTCCTATACCAATGTCTTACCATATCTCCTGCAAAAACGTACCAAGAATTCCTTCAATAATAGCTTAACGGGTATCCATCGTTAATGCTCAAAGAATACTTTACCTAATAGCTTACCAGATATCCAGCATAAACGAACCAATAATACCTTTCCCAATAGCTTACCATAACTTCAGCATAAACGTATCAAGAATACCAGACCTAATAGCTTACCATACCTCCAGCATAAACGTACCGTGAATACCTCACCTAATTAATAGCTTACCGTATATCCAGTTTAAGACTACTAAGAATACGTTACCTTATGGCTTACCATATCTCCAGCAAATAAGTGCCATGATTACCTTATTTGATGGTTCACCGTATATCCAGCAAAAACGTGACAAGATTAACTTACTTCATAGCGTATATTATCGCCAGCAAAAAGGTGCCAAGATTACCTTACCGAATGGCGCACCGTATATCCAGCATAAACGTACCATGAATACCTTGCCTAATGACTTATCATATCTCCAGCATAAACATACCAAGTATACCTTAACTAATGGCGTACCATATCTCTAGCAATAACGTACCAGGACTAATTTATCTAATGACGTACCATATCTCCAGCAAAAACGTGCCAAGATTACCTTACCTAATGGCATACCACATCTCCAGCAAAAACATGCCATGAATACCCTACATAATAGCTTACCATATCTCCATCATAAACGTATAAAGAATACCTTACCTAATAGCTTACCCTATCTCCAGTAATAACGTGCCAAGATTACATTACCTAATAGCTTACCGTGTATCCAGCATAAACGTACCAAGAATACCTTACCTAATAGCTTAATATATCTCCAGAATAAACGTACCAAGACTACCTTACCTAATGACCTACCGTATATCCAGCATTAACATACCAAGAATACCTTACCTAATAGCTTACCATATCTCCAGCATAAACGTACCACGAATACCTTACCTAATTGCTTACCGCATATCCAGAATAAACGTACCAAGAATACCTAACCTTATGGCTTACCATATCTCGTGTTAAAACGAACAATGAATACCTTTCCTAATAGCTTACCGTGTATCCAGCATAAACGTACCAAGAATACCTTACCTAATAGCTTACCGTATATCCAGCATAAACGTACCAAGAATACCTTACCTAATAGCTATCATATCTCCAGCATAAACGTGCTAAGACTACCTCACCTAATAGCTTACCGTATCTCTAGCATGAACGTAGCAAGAATACTTTACCTATTGACTTACCATATATCAACACAAACGTACCAAGATTACCTCACCTAATGTATTACCGTATATCCAGCATATACGTTCCAAGATTACCTTACTACATTGCCTACCTCATCTCCATCATAAACGCACCAAGATTACCTTACCTAATGTCTTACCGTATATCCAGCGCACACGAAATCTGAATACCTTACCTCATGGCTTACCATATCTTCAGAATAAACGTACCAAGAATACCTCACCTAATAGCTTACCATATCTCCAGCATAAACGTACCAAGACTATATTACCTAATGGCGTACCATATTTCCAGCATAAACGTAGTGTGAATACCTCACCTAATAATTTACCATATTTAAAGCAAAAACGTACCAAGATTTCCTCACCTAATAGCGGACCATATCTAAAGCAAAAACATGCTAAGACTACCTTACCTAATAGCTTACCGTATATCCAGCATAAACGTACCAATAATACCTTACCTAAGGGTTTACCATATCTCCAGCATAAACGAACCAAGAATACCTTACCTAATAGCTCAATATATCTCCTGAATAAACGTACCAAGAATACCTTACCTAATAGCTTACCATATCTCCAGCAAAACGTACCACGAATACCTTACCTAATTGCTTACCGCATATCCAGCATAAACGTACCAATAATACCTATCCTAATGGCTTAACATATCTCCTGCAAAAACGTACAAAGAATACTTTGCCTAATGACTTACCGTGTACCCAGCATCAACGTACCATGAATAACTTATTTAATAGCTTACCATATCTCCTGCATAAACGTACCTAGATAACCTTACCTAATAGCTTACCGTATATCCAGCACAAACGCACCAAGAATACCATACCTAATAACTTACAATATCTCCAGCATAAACGTAGCAAAGAATATCTTACCCAATGACTTATCATATCTCCAGCATAAACGTACCATGCATACCTCTCCTAATGGCTTGCCGTATATCCAGCATAAACGTACCAAGATTAACTCACGTAATAGCTTACCATATCTCCAGCATAACAGTAGCAAGAATACCTTACCTAATAGCTTACCGTATATCCAGCATAAACGTACCAGGAATACCTTACCTAACGACTTATCATATCTCCAGCATAAACGTACCAAGATTACCTTACCAAATAGCTTACCTATATTCAGCATAAACGTTCCAAGAATACCTTAAATAATAACTTATCATATCTCCAGCATAAACGTACCATGAGAACCTCATCTAATGGCTTACCATATCTCCAGCATAAACATGCCAAAATACATTACCTAATAGCGTACCATATCTCCAGCATAAACGTACCATGAATACCTTACCTAATAGATAATCATATCTTAAGCATAAATGTACCAAGATTACCTTACTTTATGACCAACCGTATATCCAGAATAAACGTACCAAAAATACCTTACCTAATTGCTCACCATATCTCCAGCGTAAACATACCAAGATTACCTTACCTAACAGCTTACCGTATATCCAGCGAAAACGTACCAAAAATACCTTACCTAATGGCTCACCATATCTCCAGCATAAACGTACCATGAATACCTTACTTAATAGCTTACCATATCTCCAGCATGAACATGCCAAAAATACATTACCAAATAGCGTACCATATCTCCAGCATAAACGTATTAATAATACCTTACCTAATAGCTTAACATATCTCCAGCATAATCGTAGCATGAATCCCTTACCTAATGACTTACCATTTAACCAGCTTAAACGTAACAGGAATACCATACCTAACAGCTTACCAGATCTCATGTGGCACAAACGTACCACGAATACCTTACCTAATTACTTACCATATCTCAAGCATAAACGTACCAAGATTACCTTACCTAATGACTAACCGTATATCCAGCATAAACGTACCAAGAATACCTTACCTAACGGCTAACCATATCTCCAGCATAAACATACCATGAATACCTTACTTCATAGCTTACCATATTTCCAGTATAAACGTGCCAAGAATACATTACCCAACAGCGTACCATATTTCCACGATAAACGTACCATGAATACCTCATCTAATGGCTTACCGTATCTAAAGCATAAACGTACCAAGATTACTTTACCTAATGTCTTACCTTATATCCGGCATAACGTACCAAGAATACCTTACCTAATGACATGCCATATCTTCAACATAAACGTACCAAGAATACCTTACCGAATAGCTTACCATATCTCCAGCATAAACGTACCAGGAATAACTCACCTAATGACTTACCGTATATCCAGCATCAACGTACCAAGAATACCTTACCTAATAGCTTACCATATCTCTGGCATGAACGTGCCATGAATACATTATATTATGACGTACCATATATCCAGCATAAACGTACCATGAATACCTTACCTAATAGCGTACCACATCTCCAGCAAAGACGTGCCAAGAAAACCTTATCTATTCGCCTACCGTATATCCAGCATAAACGTACCAAGAATACCTTAACTAATACCTTACCATATCTCTAGCATAAACGTACCATGTATACCTCACCTAATAGCGTACCCTATCTCCAGTGAAAACGTGCCAAGATTACCTTACCAAATAGCTTACCGTATATCCAGCATAAACGTACCAAGAACGTCTTACCTAATGACTCACCATTACTCCAGCATAAACGTAACATGCATACCTTCCCTAATAGCTTACCGTATATCCAGTATAAACGTACCCAGATTACCTCACCTAATAGCTTACCATATCTTCAGCATAAACGTAGCAGGAATACCTTACCTGATAGCTTACCGTATACCCAGCATAGACGTAGCAAAGAATATATTACCCAATGACTTATCATATCTCCAGCATAAACGTACCATGCATACCTCTCCTAATGGCTTACCGTATATCCAGCATAAACGTACCAAGATTAACTCACCTAATAGCTTACCATATCTCCAGCATAACAGTAGCAAGAATACCTTACCTAATAGCTTCCCGTATATCCAGCATGAACGTACCAAGAATACCTTACCTAATAGCTTATCATATCTTAAGCATAAACGTACCAAAATTACTTTACCTAATGCTCACCGAATATCCAGCATAAACGTACCATGAATACCTTACATATTTTTTTTTTCTAATATGGGTCCCGAAGGCCCCGGGAAGATGCCTCCACCATTTATTTCCTAAGGCCCCCAAAGAGTAGGGAGACCCATGGCCCCAACACTCGCCAGAAGTTGTGGCATCCAACCATACTACTACCGCCTCCAGCCCTGATGGAGTAACGGCCTACTCTACCTTAACAAAGATCCGATCTATAACTACCCGAATTGATAGGCTCACATGCTAACTGTACACTCAAAGCGTTGCCGCGTTGCACAGCCAGTCCTAGCCTCTGCTTCAGCCAGAACGTTTCGCGAGGGTCCCCAGAGGCGGCAGATAACTGTCGGCCGATGTCGTGGATCAGGAGGCTGCTGGTTTTGCCGAAAACGCCGGTCGTCTCGATAGCCAAGGGCTCAAAAAGGTAGCGGTTACGAAGAGATTGATACTTATTTCTTTTTTTGTTCTCCGCCGCGTTGGCAGCTCTGCCAGCCTCTAAAGAAGTGCCAGGCAAGTGACTCGCTGCGAAGGTGTCCACGCAGGTGCAATCCCAGCAAAGGTTTTTCCCTCTAAAGAAGGGGAAGACTGTAACGCCGTCAGGTCGCTTACCATCGCCTCGATCGATGCCTGGCTCGCGGATCGTACCAAGGCCGACCTTACGTAGCGCTCGTTCAATTATGTCATTCAGAGCCAAATGTCTAGGATGACGACCTCCGGTGTAAAGGCACGAGAGCGCGTGAGTGCCGGACTCATCCATACGCTGACCGCAGCGGCAGAGCTGCGGATAACACACCGGCGCACCCACTCTCAGCGCAAGAGCAATTCGAAGCGAGACAGGGTCCAATAAAGTACCCAGAGGGGCAGCAGGAATTACTTCCAGCCAAGAACCGCTATCGTGACAAGAAGCAGCCAGGAGACGAGCCTTAGTTTTGGGATCATGTGCCTCATGTAAAAGACCGCCCAAAATTACCCTTACTCCTTCCCTGTCCCATGACTTTTGGATAGTGCAGCAGTCCCCCTCTGGT
>SDVV010034992.1:0-11111 GCA_016164225.1 Gammarus roeselii
CCCGACAGCAGATCACCCCGACAGCAGATCACCCCGTCAGCAGATCACCCCGACAGCAGATCACCCCGACAGCAGATCATCCCGACAGCAGATCACCCCGACAGCAGATCACCCCGACAGCAGATCACCCCGACAGCAGATCATCCCAACAGGAGATCACCCCGACAGCAGATCACCCCGAAAGCAGACCAATCACCCCGACTGCCGATCAATCACCGCGACAGCAGAACAATCACCCCGACAGCAGACCAATCACCCCGACTGCCGATCAATCACCGCGACAGCAGAACAATCACCCCGACAGCAGATCAATCACCCCGACTGCCGATCAATCACCGCGACAGCAGAACGATCACCCCGACAGCAGATTGATAATGAAGAAAATGGGAAAATCCCGAGTAGCAAGCCTCGGCACAACGAAGCAAATTAAGCATACTTCCAAATGGATAATCAGTAGTTACGATGCAATGTAACGGAACGAAGGTAGAAGAGGATTCAAGAACATAAGGATAGTGACAGTGGAGGAGAGGCTAAGGCGAATAAAGGAGACATCACGGACATGGAAATTTATTAAAAAATTGAATTGCTTGAGTGGGTAATAAATTTTGACTAAGGTTTAAAACATATATTTAGCAAATAACTAACACAGTTATGTTATCGATTCATCATTCGGAGCACACTACACCATACCCAATTTGGCCCAGTTTCCAACCCAAAGCGACATCTGACCCAGCATAACGATAATAGGGTTGAAGAATCACCACGACGGTGCCCACCGATTGACACGTTCGACGACTGATAACCGGAACTCCACATTCGCATGTTTTTACTGGAGACACGCGACATGGTTGGTCGCTTGACTAAGGTTCGCTCAACCCCAATGAGCCCCCGCTGGTTGACCGAGGACCATGTCGGCTGCGGGATCACTGCCTCGGCCGCGGACGAACGACTCGATCGTAGCTCGCCAATACGGTAGACAATCTTTGAGCCACATGTGGTTGGCTCCTACCAAATCCCAACTACGGAACGGCCTCGGTCGCCCAATCGTCAAACTTGAGCCGAAGTTACCTCATCTTGAACAAAACTCGCCACTGTAGCAATTTCCCACCCTTGTGGTAGCAGAAAAGATGGCAGTCCTAAATTAATTGAACGACGGAGAACATTTAGCCTGCGTACTCATCACTTTGCTTTTTCACTCCCTCCCCACATTAATAATTATCTCCTTCCACTGCTCCTGGCGTCTCGCGTTGTTCGGCCCTCTAGTTTTCGGGCCCTCTCCTAAGGCCGGTGGCCTGCCCGCTCGGTCTATAGGCGCTCCCTGACGTCTCGTGATGTTCTGTCCGCCTTACGAGCTTCCCTGTGCTTCTCCCCAAGTTCCTTGTCGCTACTCTGTTTGACTGGACCAATGGCAACCCGCCGGCACCTTTGACGCCTCGTTCATTGGCCCTACTTCTAGTTTCATCCCTACTGCTGCTACCACCCGCGATGACGTCATAGCCAGTCGTTGAAATAATTACCCATTTCTTCACAGCAATTTATTATTGAGACATAGCAATATATTTCTCATCGGATGTTTTTGGTTAGTGACGGAGGAACCGGAGGTTACACGAGGATTTAATGGAGCAGATTTTCTGCGAAATAAATTTGCATGATTTCTGAAGGTTTGATGCGAGTCGATTTCCTGGTATTCGAAATCAAGATATTTTTGGATATGAAACGTACAGCCATTTCCCTAAGTACGACTTGAAGAAATGTCCAAGAGTGAAATTTCAAGCTATTGCTAGAGGTATGATCTGGAGCTACTTCCTGGCGTGGAACTTAAACCTAAGGGGTATCATAGGTTTCATGGTGAGCTGCGTCCTCAACTCCATACTCTGAGAGGATTCGAAAGTAACGGAGTACCTCTGCATCGCCTGAAAGTCAAGGAAATTTCAATTCAGCGGCTTCTTGTAGATGGAGAGCATTTGAATCGTGGCAAAATGACAACACTATTTCGTATAGTGAATATGTCCTACACCGTTGAAAAAGTGAACAAGGAACGAATGCATGAGCAGAGTCTAAGTTTTCACATGTTTTCATATACGAAATAATTTTCTTTTTGCACTTAGTGCAAATCCTGCTCAAGAGATTCTACAACACTTACACGAATAAGGAAAGTGTACATTTCTTGCTCTGCTATCCGTTTTCCGATACAAATCCGCTTCCCGTGCGAGAAGGGCAGTGACGCGTACGGGTGGATGGGCCCGTAGGGGCGGTCTCGGGCCCATCTCTCAGGCAGGAAGTCGTTGGGTCGAAGGAAGTACTTCTCGTCGCGAGACATCAGCAAGTTAAAACCCATTCCCATGCACTGTAGATGATACAAGACTGCAATTATATCCGTGTATATTAAGCGTCATGTCACTATCTACTCTCAATTAGTAGGAATAACTAAACAAGCGTAAGGCTGCATTGAAGTTGTATTAATACCATTTGATGTTATTCAATTAGAAGAGACGATTCGCAGTGTATGGCAGTTTTTGTGAAGACGTTCAACTCCAGGTGAAATACCCTAAAAAAAATGGTCATTGTTGATAAGTAATCTTGAAAACCGTTTATCTGATTACATATTCCCCTATAGGAGCAAAGTGAATCAAGAAGAATTAAAGTCAGCAGCACATGCTGCTGCGGTTATTACCACGATCACACTTGTTATCATAAGTATTTAAACAAATTGTTTGCATATATTAGCACAATGCCCGACACTTATGCCACTATTCTAATGTTTGGATGACTACCTCCTTCGATAATAAACTGCTGTGCATGTACACGATGGTTCGGTAACTGTTCTACTCACTGGCCCATTACGATGTAGCTACTTCTTGTACTGCAAAGCATTATATGCTGACTATCGCACAGCTACCAGAGGAACTTACATCCTTCATTGAGAGGGGATCCTTTATTACATCCTTTACTGATAGTGGCTAGAAACATAGAAACGAGGTCTTGTTCACAGAGTTATGTATAAATCCACCAATCTTGGTTTGATAGGAGGAAAGCAGAAAATTTAGACGAACAAGATGAGAAATTTTTCTGGTTTGTACGGGTATGCGTTATGCTGAAATAATTATTTAAGAAGACATTAATATTAATAAAATTGCTGTTTCCGCACAGGATGAGTGCGAACAGGATCGGTGAATTCCGGGCTGCGTTAGAAATGGACCCTCTTAATCTAATCTTATCTAATATTATCTTGGCATTGAAAAGAACGTAGGTATTAAGTTCAACGACATGTAGCTACATCATGCTGGGTTGGTAACTCCCTTGACGCAGATACAATGTCCTTCCAAAGCTACAAGAGAAACACCTAAGGTTTCAAAATTATTATTTGTTCCGTTATTGATAATAAAGACATATGGGAACCTACACAATTGAAAGACAAAATACATTTAAAGAGAAACATTTAAGTCCTCTCACCTTTACTAAGTTTTCTTCTTATCTTATAGAATGGATTTGTTTCGCTTACACTGTCACTTTTATCTTGAATTAAACTTCATCCAATAAACTTATATGAGGAGTGGAAGTGCATGCTAGGGGTTCAGCCTGATGGCAAGATTCTGCGAATATCTTTACCTGACAAGAGTCATGATCTTGGCGTGAGCTGTCTCATGGCAAATAAGTTGCCTCGGGTGTCATATATATTTTTTGCCAGTGAAAGTGCTGACTTTTGAAAAGAGTGAACCTATGCATTAGGCAGTTGTTTAAAATCCACATGATATTTATGGCTTTGATCATTTCATGAATAATTAATCAGTTTGCAATTTGTTAACTGCCCTGAAACTAAGACAAATTAAATAAGTCAGTCTGAAAAAATTACACTCGGTTACGAAAATAGAGACCTTATTTTTAATTTCTCGTTTTGTTTACTACATCCCTGCACCGAGATTGTATGTTTTATAGTATGGATTTATACATTTGCATTTCCTCCAGACGTTTGGCTGTAAACATACAACCCTAAAAGCTTACTTAACTCAAACAATTTGATTGAAATGGAGTTTAAATTAAATGCAAAATCAGAAATAATGTCTTTATCTTTGTCACCGATAGTACCTGCGGTGATGTACCGCTCCTCGGCCCGGTGCTGGCACTCCAACTGCCACCACATCTCTAAGTAGCCACATAACATGTTTAGCTGCATGATGCGAATATAATAAATTACGAAAAAATGATGAAATTTGACATCAAATGAAATTTGACATTTGACCTTCGGCGCGGAATTTACAATGATCGAACAAATGTACTATAAACACCAGAATGAGGGCATTTTTGTCTTGCGTTTTTGATGTCGCTTCATAGAGATTGTACATTTTCAAGTATGAATGAATTGTTTTCTGTAGCCTTAGGGGAAGAAGCAAACTTAAAAACGTACAATCTGCATGAAATGATATCGGACTGAAAAGTGAAGAAATCCACGAGATGAGACCTACTTTAAAGTAGTAGACAGATTGGGATCAACGAGAACTGCGTCCAGGTCAAAACTCATCCTTGATGTTAGAAACCGTGTCTCAATCAAGACGACACCTTGCATGATGACATGATAGGAAGCTCGTATCCACAATATCTTCGGGGTTAATACTGGGATGAGGCTGATTCGAGGTACGTCAAGATTTACATTGTATCAAGACTCGGTCAAACGAATATATTTATAATCGTAATAGAACCATTTCACACTCACCTTGCATAAAGACGTACTTCAATAAGAACCATGTGTCAATTAAGACTCAAAATATCAGAAGCTTTGTGTCAACACTCATACAGATACAGATACAGACTAGGTCGCATCCCTAGGAAAGGGGGGTGGCCGACGGCAAGGCGCACCTCACACCCTCATACGCTCACACTCACACAACTTAGCCCGTCTGTGCTAAAGAGTCCGACCGGTAACCCCACAACATACACTCTGGGTCACGAGTGCAGTCCGAGGATCCGTTCTCAGCAGCAGGGCCCGACAGTTTTCAGTGGTTTACCCCGGCCGCGTCATAATGGTCATGCCTCCCTCCCCCCATTCCCGACCATCCCGACAACGGGATGCCAAGGGCGGGAAAGCACATCAGAGCAGCATCAAAATCAACCATTCACAACCATGTTTCACTCATGCCTGTTCCTTGCACGCTTTCTCGCTACTTCCACATTCATGTCTCTCCTTTCTAACGCCTGCATCACATCATCCATCCACCCAAACTTCGGTCTACCTCTAGGCCTGTGACCACTCGCCTCCGCATTCATCCCCCTTTTCATCAATCTCCCTTCATCCATCCTCTCCATGTGCCCGAACAATCTCAGAACACGCGAATCCACTCTGTCCTCCAACTTCTTCACCATCCCTGTTCTGATTCGAACCACGTCGTTGGTGATCCGGTCTCTCAGCGTTACACCAGCCATACTCCTCAAACATTTCATCTCGAAAACATTCGACCTTCTCCTCTCCTCTGCTCTCACCCCCTAAGTCTCAGCTTCGTAGAGCACAGTTGGGACAACAACACCCTCATACTGCCCTCTCTTTGATTCCATTCTCAACGTCCTACAGCTCATTACACTCTTCAGTGCTTCGAACACTTTACACCCCTCCTTCACTCGCACCTTCACTTCAGTTTTCACTAGCTCAGTTATCTCCACATGGGAACCAAGATACTTAAACACTGAACTTCCTCCAGGAGCTCTCTATTTAGGAGGACACTAATTTTGCTTGCATCAACAGTTCTTGAGCATCTCATTACTTTACTCTTACCACGCTCACTCGAAGCTTCCTCCTCTTGCACACTCTATCAAACTCAGACACATGCCTACATAGCATCTCCTCTGAATCCGCAACCAGGGCCGTTTCATCAGCAAATAGCAACTGGCTTAACTGCCAACTCCGCCCTTTCGCTTCTAACAGTTTCAAGCAACGACCCAGTACTCTCGCGTTCACCTCCCTGACCACTCCATTCATATAGTGGTTGAACAGCCAGGATGACATCACGCAGCCTTGTCTCGGTCCCACTTTCACTGTGAACCAATCACTCACCTCTCTCCCCACTCTGATACATGCTCGGCTGCCAACATAGAAACTCTGCACCGCTTTCAACCGATCTCCGCCCACTCCAAACAAATGCAAAACCCTCCACAGCGCTTCCCTGTCAATCCTGTCGGATGTCTTCTCCAGATCCACGAAGGCCCAGAACACATCCTTTCCTCTGGCAAAGTACTTCTCACAGACCGGTCTCACTACAAAAATCTGATCGGCACACCCTCAACCACTTTTAAAGCCACACTGTTCTCCTTAAATTACGCAGTCCGTACAGTCTCTAATCTTTTTGATCAGCACTCTGCCGGACAACTTACCAACCACACATAACAGACTGATACCTCTACAGTTGCAGCATTCGTTTTATCTCCTTTGCCCTTATATAACGGAACAATGCAGGCACTGCACCACTCAGTTTGTACCACGCCTGCCACAAAACACAAGTTCAGTAACCTCACCCACCATTCGACAATCGTTACTCCACCCTTCTTCAGGCACTCGGTCGCAACGCCATCCAAACCAGGGGCTTTTCCTGCTTTCATCACCTCCACCGCCTCCTGCACCTCTTCCCTGGTAATGTCCGCCACAAGTCTTTCTCCCAAAACTGACATCCAAGCACCACCACCCACAGCAACAATGTCAGCCTCTCTGTCATCCTCGAGATTCGACAACTCATCAAAATGCTCGGCCCACCTCATCCGTACATTACCACTTTCCAGCAACGACTGGCCGTTTTCATCTTTCACCGCTCAGTACAGCTGAAACCTAGAAATAGGACTCACCCCAGGAGGAACCTTGTATCAAAACTCACCCTTGCAAAAATCTTGTATCAAGACTCACCTCAGCAGGAAAGTGGCATCTAGACTCTCTTCTGAATAAACCATTAAACTCACCCCAGCAGGAACCTTGTATCCAGAAAGAATAACATCTTGAGTGAGGACTCTCGAGTTTCCAAGAAGCACAGGATACAACCTGTGAGCACAGAAAACTTTAAAACTGCCGGGTATGCAAGTTTATTCCATCGTCCATCTACTATAAAAAATGTTTTGTTAGGCAAGGTTAAAATTTCGATAAATTTTGAATAACTAAGAGCATTGATAGTTGGGCAACATCGAGAGAGTTCATACAACATGGAATAACATGGGGCAAAATATTTTAGATTTCTAGAGATGTACGTAATTGTAGTTTTTTTTTATACCTTGTGCGTACATGGCATGCATGAAATCAAGATGGTTGTTACAAAGATTTTTATCCGCTCAAAACTTATGAGTCATTAAATGATTTTAATTCTCATTAGCTACTTTAGAAATATTGAAGAGTAAAAAATATATATGGATAATAAATGATTTATTATGTCTCTATTTCCTCATTCGTAACGGTTCGTTAAAATTTCCTTATATAAGCAGAACATAGACACAATGTTGAATCGTGTCAATGAACTATGAATATAAATTAATGAAATATGTACATCAAGGAAAAAAAATTCATCCACAATCTCATGCTAGACGTAGCTCCTCGAAGACATCAGAGCCTGGGTCATGACTGTTTTACTTAAGCAAACACTACATACACACTGTTACCTCCCCCCCACAATTAGCGTCTACCTCAAGACTTGACTTCAAAATCCTAACAAACAGCCCTCCTTCCGTAACTAGCATCTTCTTAAAAAAATGACTCAACAATTTCAACAGGATGGCTCGACTTACACTAGCATCTACTTGAAGACTTGATTTGAGGGTGATAGCTTTCCTCACCCTACCAGCTACTTGAAGACTTGATTTGAGGGTGATAGCTTTCCTCACCCTACCATCTACTTGAAGACTTGATTTGAGGATGATAGCCTTTCTCACCTTAGCATCTCCTTGAAGACTTGATTTGAGGGTGATAGCTTTCCTCAACCTACCATCTACTTGAAGACTTGATTTGAGGGTGATAGCTTTCCTCACCCTACCATCTACTTGAAGACTGGATTTAAGGGTGATAAGCTTTCCTCACCCTACCATCTACTTGAAGACTTGATTTGAGGGTGATAGTCTTCCTCACCTTGGCATCTCCTTGAAGACTTGATTTGAGAATGATAGCTTTTCTCACCTTAGCATCTCCTTGAAGACTTGCTATCATAAATTCAACATGACAGCCTTCCTCACCCAAGTACCTCCTTGAAGATTTGACCTAAAAATCTCAACAAAGTAGCCTCCCTCAACCTAGCAGCTCCTCGGAAATTTAAATACCTCAAAGAGAAAACCCTCCTCACCCAAGCGTCTCATTAACAACGTGGCTTGAGTAGATGAGGAGTCTCTCCTCACCTTGATGTCTCCTAACTTCTTGACTTCAAAAAAGACGAGAAGTCCCTTCTCACCTTAATGTCTCCTTGACATCATGGCTTAAAAAATCCACTAATACAGCCTTGGTGGGGTTAAAAAGACCATCATGGCGGCCCTCCTCACCTTAATGTCTCCTTGACGACGTGGTGCAAATACGTCATCTCGGTAATGTGATCAGGGAGAAGTTTTGTGGCCTCGCCCATCACCGAGTCCACCTCTCTTTGCAGTGTTTTCTGGGCATCTGGGTTCATGGCGAGCAGGTAGAGCGAGAAGCCAACGGAGTGGGACGTCTGACAGAGGAAATTGGACTTTGCAGTCAAGCAGTTTATGTGTTTTTATAAGAAAGAACGAGGGAATAAAACAATGTAAATGGTAACAATGAGATTTAAAAAAGTGTAATAGAATTGAGATTTTCCAATACATCATAACCAATTCGGTAAAATCTCAAATACATTTAGTAAACACACAAAATTTGTTATGTTAAATCAATTTAATTTCATGTTGATTATGTATTACAAATTCCTCAGTTCGTTTAGAATCATGCTCTGCTTTTTATGATTAATCTCGACAGCAACAGGTCATATATATTTGTTTGTTCCACTGTCACTAACATTTGAAGGATTTTTGCAAGCAATTGCACTCAAAACAAATCTTCATAGAAGACCGATTTAACAATACAATTTACGCTAGCTGCATGATTTCAAGCTATTCAAAAGGTATCAGTCAAACGAGAAAATTATATATATATAACAGTAATATCTGGGTGTAGCCTCTCTAACGGCAATAGAGTGGTCAAAAGCGGCAAATGAGTGTCATTGAAAGTGAATTGAAGGTATCTGAGCTTTAGGCGAACACAAATACAACTTCCTGTTCTCCCATTGGTTTCTTTTGGATGCAATTCTGATGTCACCGAGGCTCTCCAGGCCAGGAAATACTCGTATCATTGCTACTGTACATTTTCCCCCGAGTAATATTTTTTTCGTGTGACGTATCTGCCCGCGGCGCTGTGGTAGAGAAGCGCTGGTGGATTTTGTGTTGATTTCGTGGAGAGTGGTAGGGAGGCTGTTGGATGTGCCGGTGTTGAGAGGAAATGGTGAAGGAATGTCTGATCATCGACTGGTGGAAGGAAGATTGAGAGTGGAGCACGAGAGGAAAGGCAACTAACAAAAATTGGAGGGAGAAAAAATGTAGTGAAGGAGAGTAAACAGAAGGTGGCAGGCAGAACAGAAGAGCTCTAGAAGGAGTTGGAATGGTAATATGACTGTGAGAGCAAAAGGGCAAGGTTACGATATTATTGAGGAACAATGGAAGAGAGACGTTCATAGATGCGTTGTTGAGACATGCGAGTATTGGGTGTGGTGTGCGCAGTGGAAGGCCTGCGAGAAGTGGAATGATGAGGGTACACTGACGGCGGCGCAGAAAAGAAGAACCTTTCAGAAGTGATTGCAAGGAAGTCGAGGGCGTCCTATGACCACCATAGAGTGAAGAGAAGATAGGTAAAGCGTGTAGCGATGACAGCAAAGAAGGACGCTGATGCTACATGGAGTATGCGGTTGAGCGAGAATTTTGAGAACAAAAAAATGTTATGGAAAGAGGTAAAGAGCATGAGGAAAAGGGAGACCGGGAAGGAGGTGATGGTGAAATATGTAAGCAGTCAGTTGTAGTCAGAGAGCGATGATGTACGGACGAGGTGGGTTGAGTATTTTGAGGAGCTGTTAAATGTTGAGGATATCATAGAGGCTGAATTAATGCACGGATGTCGGTAGTGCACGGAGGCAGGAAAGCCCTTGGTTTGGATGTGTTACGACTGAGTGCCTAGAGAGGGGTTGACTAAAGGCAGTCGAATGAAATGTTTGAAAGGCCTGGCCGAACCACCTCAGAACACGTGGAACTACTCAATCCTCTAACTACCTCACCATCTCCGTTCTAATTGAACAACGTCATTATTGATTCAAACACGAGGGTCTAAATCAATAAGGACGTTGTTAACTTAGAGCGGAGATAGAGAGGAAGTTAGGAGATATTGTAATTCCACGTGTTTTGGGGTGGTTCGGACACATGGTGAGGATAAGTGAAGGGAAATTGGTGTAACGGGTGATAAAAGCGGATATCAATGGACGTAGGTGAGACGTCAGTGTAGAGGTAGCGAGAGAGCGTGCAAGGGATGGGCGCGTGTGAAGAATAAATGAGTTCTGACAAGGCCCTGATGCGTTTTTTCCGCCCAGGGCGTCTCCTTGAGAAGCGGGATGGATGTGTGTGGGGAAATGACCCACATCTATGACGCAGCACGGGTAAACCAGAGAAGGCAATCGAGCCCTACTGGTGACACTGATCTCGGACGTCACTCCTAACCCGAAGTGTGTGCTGCGAAGTCCTGGGCAGATCCTTTAGTGCTAACGGGCTATTGCCTGGCAAGTGTGTTAAGGCATCAAAGAAGTGTGTAGTGCGCCTTACCATGGGCTACGTCCGCTCTGGAGAATTTGGTCTTACGTCTGTGACAGCATCTATACAGATACAGACACTAGGCCGCATCCCCCAGAAAGGGGGGTGGCCGACGGCAAGGCGCACCTCATACCCTCACACGCTCACACTCACACAACTTAGCCCTTTTGTGCTAAAGGGTCCGGCCGGTAGCCCCTCAACTTACACTCTGGGTCCCGAATGTACCGAGGAACCGTCGTCAGCAGCAGGGCCCGACAGTTTTCACTGGTTTACCCCCGCCGCGTCATAATGGCCGGGCCCCC
>SDVV010034993.1:0-11111 GCA_016164225.1 Gammarus roeselii
AGTCAAACAGCTGGTGAGGCAACTGAGTCGGTGTTATAGTCAAACAGCTGCTCAGGCCACTGATGCTGTGCTATAGTCAAACAGCTGTTGAGGCCACTGAATCGGTGTTATAGTCAAACAGCTGGTGAGGCCACTGAATCGGTGTTAGAGTCAAACAGCAGGTGGGGATACTGAATCGGTGCAATAGTCAAACTGCTGTTGAGGCTACTGAATCGGTGTTAGAGTTAAACAGCTGGTGAGGCCGATGAGTAGGTGTTATAGTCAAACAGCTGGTGAGGCCACTGAATCGGTGTTATTGTCAAACAGCTGGTGAAGCAACTGATTTGGTGTAATAGTCAAACAGCTGGTGTAGACAAACATCTGGTGAGGTCACTGAATCTGTGTTATAGTCAAACAGCTGGTGAGGCCACTGAATCGGTGCTATAGTCAAACAGCAGGTGAGGTCATTGAATCGATGTAATAGTCAAGCAGCTGGTGAGGCCACTGAATCGGTGTTATAATCAAACAGCTGGTTAGAGCACTGAATCGGTGTTATTGTCAAACAGCTGGTGAGACCACTGATTCGGTATTATCGTCAAACAGCTGGTGAGGCAACTGAATCGATGCCATAGTCAAATTGCTGTTGAGGCTACTGAATCGGTGTTAGAGTCAAACAGCTGGAGATGCCACTGAACTGGTTTTATAGTCAAACCGCTGGTGAAGCCGCTGAATCGATGTTATAGTCAAACAGCTGGTGAGGCAACTGAATCAGTGTTATAGTCAAATAGCTGGTGAGGCCACTGAATCGATGTTATAGTCAAACAGCTGCTGAGGAGACTGAATCGGTGCTATAGTCTAACAGCTGGTGAGGCAACTGAACCGGTGTTATAGTCAAACTGTTGGTGAGTCCACTGAATCGGAGTTATAGTCAAACAGCTGGTGAGGCCACTGAAACGGTGTTATAGTCAAACCGCTGGTGGAGCCGCTGAATCGGTATTATAGTCAAACAGCTGGTGAGGCAACTGAATCGGTGTTATAGCAAAAAAGCTAGTGAGGCCACTGATACGGTGTTATAGTCAAACCGCTGGTGAAGACGTTGAATCGGTATTATAGTCAAACAGCAGCTGAAGCCACTGAATCGGTGTTATTGTCAATTAGCTGGTGAGGCTTCTGATTCTGTGTTTTAGTCAAACAGCTGCTCAGGCCACTGATGCTGTGCTATAGTCAAACAGCTGGTGAGTCCACTGATTTGGTGTTATAGTCAAACAGCTGGTGAAGCCACTGAATCAATGTTATGTTCAAACAGCTTGTGAGGCCACCGATTAGGTGTTATAGTCAAACAGCTTGTGAGGCTACTGAATCGGAGTTAGGTAAAACAGCTGGTGAGGCCACTGAATCGGTGTTATATCCAAACAGCTGGTAAGGCTGCTGAATTGGTGTTTCAGTCAAACAGCTGGTGAGGCCACTGAATCGGTGTTATAGTCAAACAGCTGGTGAGGCCACTGAATCGGTGTTATAGCCAAACAGCTCGAGAGGTCACCGAATCGATGTTATAGTCAAACAGCTGGTGAGGCCACTGTATCGGTGTTATTGTCAAACAGCTGGTGAGATCACTGAATCGGTGTTATAGTCTAACAGCTGGTGAACCCACTGAATCGGAGTTGCAGTCAAACAGCTGGTGAGGCGACTGAATCGGAGTTGCAGTCAAACAGCTGGTGAGGCGACTGAATTAATGCTATAGTCAAACAGCTGGTGAGGCCACTGAATCGGTTTTATAGTCAAACAGCTGGTGAGGTAATTGAATCGGGGTTATTGACAAACAGCTGGTGAGGCCGCTGATTAGATTTTATAGACAAACAGCTGGTGAGGCCACTGAATCGGTGTTATAATAAACAGCTGTTGAGGCCGCTGAATCGGTGTTATAGTCAAACAGCTGGTGAGGCCACTGAATCGGTGTTATAGTCACACAACTGGTGAGGCCACTGAATCGGTGTTATTCTCGAACAGCTGGTGAGGCTACTGAATCGGTGTTATAGTCTAACAGCTGGTGAGACCACTGAAACGGTGTTATAGTCAAACAGCTGGTGGGGCTTCTGAATCTGTGTTTTAGTTAAACAGCACTCAGGCTACTGATGCTGTGTTATAGTCAAACAGCTGGTGAGGCCACTGAATCGGTGTTATAGTCAAACAGCTGGTGAGGCTACTGAATCGGTGTTATAGTCAAACATCTGGTGGGCCACTGAATCGGTGTTATAGTATAACAGCTGGTGAGGCCACTGAGTCGGTGTTATAGTCAAACAGCTGGTGAAGCCACTGATTCGGTGTTATAGTCAAACAGCTGGTGAGGTCACTGATTCGGTATAATAGTCAAACAGCTGGTGAGGCCACTGATTCGGTGTTATAGACAAACATCTTGCGAAGTCACTGAATCTGTATTATAGTCAAACAGCTGGTGAGGTCACTGAATCGGTGTTATAGTCAAACAGCGTGTGAGGCTACTGAATCGGCGTTATTATCAAACAGCAGGTGAGGCCACTGAATCGGTGTTATGGTCAAATAGCTGGTGAAGCCACTGAATCGGTGTTATAGTCGAACAGCTGGTGAGGCCACCGAATCGGTCTATTGTCAAACAGCTGCTGAGGACACTGAATCGATGTTATAGTCTAACAGCTGGTGAGGCTACTGAATCGATGTTACAGTCAAACAGCTGGTGAGGCAACTGAGTCGGTGTTATAGTCAAACAGCTGCTCAGGCCACTGATGCTGTGCTATAGTCAAACAGCTGTTGAGGCCACTTAATCGGTGTTATAGTCAAACAGCTGGTGAGGCCACTGAATCGGTGTTAGAGTCAAACAGCAGGTGGGGATACTGAATCGGTGCAATAGTCAAACTGCTGTTGAGGCTACTGAATCGATGTTAGAGTTAAACAGCTGGTGAGGCCGATGAGTAGGTGTTATAGTCAAACAGCTGGTGAGGCCACTGAATCGGTGTTATTGTCAAACGGCTGGTGAAGCAACTGATTTGGTGTAATAGTCAAACAGCTGGTGTAGACAAACATCTGGTGAGGTCACTGAATCTGTGTTATAGTCAAACAGCTGGTGAGGCCACTGAATCGGTGCTATAGTCAAACAGCTGGTGAGGTCATTGAATCGATGTAATAGTCAAGCAGCTGGTGAGGCCACTGAATCGGTGTTATAATCAAACAGCTAGTTAGAGCACTGAATCGGTGATATTGTCAAACAGCTGGTGAGACCACTGATTCGGTATTATCGTCAAACAGCTGGTGAGGCAACTGAATCGATGCCATAGTCAAATTGCTGTTGAGGCTACTGAATCGGTGTTAGAGTCAAACAGCTGGAGATGCCACTGAACTGGTGTTATAGTCAAACAGCTGATGGGGCTACTGAATCGGTGTTATAGTATAACAGCTGGTGAGAGAACTGAATCTGTGTTATAGTCAATTAGCTGGTGAGGCTTCTGATTCTGTGTTATAGTCAAACAGCTGCTCAGGCCACTGATCCTGTGCTATAGTCAAACAGCTGGTGAGGCCACTGAATCGGTGTTATAGTCAAACAGCTGGTGAAGCTACTGAATCGGTGTTATAGTCAAACAGCAGGTGGGGACACTGAATTGGTGCTATAGTCAAATTGCTGTTGAGGCTACTGAATCGGTGTTAGAGTTAAACAGCTGGTGAGGCCGATGAGTAGGTGTTATAGTCAAACAGCTGGTGAGGCCACTGAATCGGTGTTATAGTCAAACAGCTGGTGTGGAAACTGGTTTGGTGTAATAGTCAAACAACTAATTAGGCCACTGAATCGGAGTTATAGTCAAACAGCTGGTGAGGCCACTGAAATGGTTTTATAGTCAAAGCGCTGGTGAAGCCGCTGAATCGGTGTTATAGTCAAACAGCTGGTGAGGCAACTGAATCAGTGTTATAGTCAAATAGCTGGTGAGGCCACTGAATCGATGTTATAGTCAAACAGCTGCTGAGGAGACTGAATCGGTGCTATAGTCTAACAGCTGGTGAGGCAACTGAACCGGTGTTATAGTCAAACTGTTGGTGAGTCCACTGAATCGGAGTTATAGTCAAACAGCTGGTGAGGCCACTGAAACGGTGTTATAGTCAAACCGCTGGTGAGGCAACTGAATCGGTGTTATAGCAAAAAAGCTGGTGAGGCCACTGATACGGTGTTATAGTCAAACCGCTGGTGAAGACGCTGAATCGGTATTATAGTCAAACAGCAGCTGAAGCCACTGAATCGGTGTTATAGTCAATTAGCTGGTGAGGCTTCTGATTCTGTGTTTTAGTCAAACAGCTGCTCAGGTTACTGATGCTGTGCTATAGTCAAACAGCTGGTGAGTCCACTGATTTGGTGTTATAGTCAAACAGCTGGTGAGGCCACTGAATCAATGTTATGGTCAAACAGCTGGTGAGGCCACGATTAGGTGTTATAGTCAAACAGCTTGTGAGGCTACTGAATCGGAGTTAGGTAAAACAGCTGGTGAGGCCACTGAATCGGTGTTATATCCAAACAGCTGGTAAGGCCGCTGAATTGGTGTTTCAGTCAAACAGCTGGTGAGGCCACTGAATCGGTGTTATAGTCAAACAGATGGTGAGGCCACTGAATCGGTGTTATAGCCAAACAGCTCGAGAGGTCACCGAATCGATGTTATAGTCAAACAGCTGGTGAGGCCACTGGATCGGTGTTATTGTCAAACAGCTGGTGAGATCACTGAATCGGTGTTATAGTCTAACAGCTGGTGAACCCACTGAATCGGAGTTGCAGTCAAACAGCTGGTGAGGTAATTGAATCGGGGTTATTGACAAACAGCTGGTGAGGCCGCTGATTAGATGTTATAGACAAACAGCTGGTGAGGCCACTGAATCGGTGTTATAATAAACAGCTGTTGAGGCCGCTGAATCGGTGTTATAGTCAAACAGCTGGTGAGGCTACTGAATCGGTGTTATAGTCAAACAACTGGTGAGGCCACTGAATCGGTGCTATTGCCAAACAGCTGCTGATGACACTGAATCGGTGCTATAGTCTAACCGCTGGTGAGGCCACTGAATCGGTGTTTTAGTCAAACAGCTTTTGAGGTTACTGAATCGGTGTTATAGTCTAACAGCTGGTGAGACCACTGAATCGGTGTTATAGTCAAACAGCTGGTGGGGCTTCTGAATCTGTGTTTTAGTTAAACAGCACTCAGGCTATTGATGCTGTGTTATAGTCAAACAGCTGGTGAGGCCACTGAATCGGTGTTATAGTCAAACAGCTGTTGAGGCTACTGAATCGGTGTTATAGTCAAACATCTGGTGGGCCACTGAATCGGTGTTATAGTATAACAGCTGGTGAGGCCACTGAGTCGGTGTTATAGTCAAACAGCTGGTGAAGCCACTGAATCGGTGTTATAGTCAAACAGCTAGTGAGGTCACTGATTCGGTGTAATAGTCAAACAGCTGGTGAGGCCACTGATTCGGTGTTATAGACAAACATCTTGCGAGGTCACTGAATCTGTGTTATAGTCAAACAGCTGGTGAGGTCACTGAATCGGTGTTATAGTCAAACAGCGTGTGAGGCTACTGAATCGGTGTTATAGTCAAACAGCTGGTGAGGCCACTTATTCGGTGTTATAGTCAAACACCTGGTGAGGCCACGGAATCGGTGAAATAGTCACACATATGGTGATGCCATTGAATCGGTGTTACAGCCAAACAGCTGGTGAGGCCACTGAATCGGTGTTATAGTCTATTAGCAGATGAATCCACTGAATCGGTGATATAGTCAAACAGTTCGTGAGGCCACTGAATCGGTGGTATAGTCAAACAGCTAGTGAAGCTACTGATTCGGTGTTATAGTTAAACAGCTGGTAAGGCCACTGAATCGGTGTTGTAGTCAAACAGCTGGTGAGGCCACTGAATCGGTGTTATAGTCAAACAGCTGGTGAGACCACTGAATCGGTGTTATAGTCAAACAGATGGTGAGGTATCTGATTCTGTGTTATAGTCAAACAGCTGCTCAAGCCACTGATGATGTGTTATTGTCAAACAGCTGGTGAGGCCACTGAATCGGTTTTATAGTCAAACAGCTGGTGGGGCCACTGAATTGGTGTTATAGTCAAACAGCTGGTGAGGTCACTGATTCTGTGTAATAGTCAAACAGCTGGTGAGGCCACTGATTCGGTGTTATAGACAAACATCTGGCGAGGTCACTGAATCTGTGTTATAGTCAAACAGCTGGTGAGGCCACTGAATCGGTGTAATAGTCAAACAGCTGGTGAGGTTACTGAATCTGTGTTATTGTCAAACAGCAGGTGAGGCCATTGAATCGGTGTTATGGTCAAATATATGGTGAAGTCACTGAATTGGTGTTATAGTCAAACAGCTGGTGAGACCACTGAATCGGTGCTACAGTAAAACAGCTGGTGAGGTCATTGAATCAATGTGATAGTCAATCAGCTGGTGAGGCCTCTGAATTGGTGTTATAGTCAAACAGCTGGTGAAAGCAGTGAATCGGTGTTATTGTCAAACAGCTGGTGAGACCACTGATTCGGTGTTATTGTCAAACAGCTGGTGAGGCAACTGAATCGGTGCCATAATCAAATTGCTGTTGAGGCTACTGAATCGGTGTTAGAGTCAAACAAATGGTGAGGTCACTGAATCGGTATTATAGTCAAACAGCTGGTGAAGCCACTGATTCAGTGTAATAATCAAACAGCTGGCGAGGCCACTGACTCGGTGTTATAGTCAAACAGCTGGTGAGGCCACTGATTCAGTGTAATAGTCAAACAGCTGGCGAGGCCACTGAATCGGTGTTATAGTCAAACATCCGGTGAGGTCATTGAATCGGTGTTATAGTCAAACAGCTGGCGAGGCCACTGAATCGGTGTTATAGTCAAACATCCGGTGAGGTCACTGAATCGGTGTTATAGTCAAACAGCTGGCGAAGCCACTGAATCGGTGTTATAGTCAAACATCCGGTGAGGTCACTGAATCGGTGTTATTGTCAAACAGTAGGTGAGGCCACTGAATCAGTGTTATAGTCAAACAGCTGGTGAGGCCGATGAGTAGGTGTTATAGTTTAACAGCTAGTGAGGCTGCTGAATCGGTGTTATTGTCAAACAGCTGGTGATGCCACTGATTCGATGTTGTAGTCAAACAGCTGGTGAGGTCACTGAATCGGTGTTATAGTCAAACAACTGGTGAGGCCACTGAATCGGTGCTATTGTCAAACAGCTGCTGATGACACTGAATCGGTGGTATAGTCTAACCGCTGGTGAGGCCACTGAATCGGTGTTTTAGTCAAACAGCTGTTGAGGCTTCTGAATCGGTGTTATAGTCAAACAGCTGGTGGGGCTTCTGATTCTGTGTTTTAGTCAAACAGCTGGTGGGGCTTCTGATTCTGTGTTTTAGTTAAACAGCTGCTCAGGCTACTGATCCTGTGTTATAGTCAAACAGCTGGTGAGGCCACTGAATCGGTGTTATAGTCAAACAGCTGGTGAGGCTACTGAATCGGTGGTATAGTCAAACAGCTGGTGAGGCCACTGAATCGGTGTTATAGTATAACAGCTGGTGAGGCCACTGAGTCGGTGTTATAGTCTACAAGCTGGTGAATCCACTTAATCGGTGATACAGTCAATCAGTTCGTGAGGCCACTCGATCGGTGGTATAGTCAAACAGCTGGTGAGGTCACTGATTCGGTGTAATAGTCAAACAGCTGGTGAGGCCACTGATTCGGTGTTATAGACAAACATCTGGCGAGGTCACTGAATCTGTGTAATAGTCAAACAGCTGGCGAGGCCACTGAATCGGTGTTATAGTCAAACATCCGGTGAGGTCACTATCGGTGTTATAGTCAAACAGCTGGCGAGGCCACTGAATCGGTGTTATAGTCAAACATCCGGTGAGGTCACTGAATCGGTGTTATAGTCAAACATCCGGTGAGATCACTGAATCGGTGTTATTGTCAAACAATAGGTGAGGCCACTGAATCAGTGTTATAGTCAAACAGCTGGTGAGGCCGATGAGTAGGTGTTATAGTTAAACAGCTGGTGAGGCCACTGAATTGGTGTTATTGTCAAACAGCTGGTGAGCCCACTGAATCGGTGTTATAGTCAAAAAGCTGAAGAGGCTACAGACTCGGAGTTATAGTCAAACAGCTGGTAAGCCGCTGAATCGGTATTATAGTCAAACAGCTAGTGCGGCCGCGGAATCGGTATTATAGCGAAAAAGCTGGTGAGGCCACTGAATCGGTGTTATAGTCAAACAGCTGGTGATTCCACTGAATCGGGGTTATAGTCAAACAGCTGGTGAGGCAACTGAATCAGTGTTATAGTCAAACAGCTGGTGAGGCCATTGAATCGGTGTTTAGTCAAACAGCTGGTGAGGCCACTGAATCGGTGTTATAGTCAAACAGCTGGTGAGACCACTGAATCGGTGTTATAGTCAAACAGCTGGTGAGGTATCTGATTCTGTGTTATATTCAAACAGCTGCTCAGGCCACTGATGCTGTGTTATTGTCAAACAGCTGGTGAGGCCACTGAATCGGTTTTATAGTCAAACAGCTGGTGAAGCCACTGAATCGGTGTTATAGTCAAACAGCTGGTGAGGTCACTGATTCGGTGTAATAGTCAAACAGTTAGTGAGGCCACTGATTCGGTGTTGTAGACAAACATCTGGCGAGGTCACTGAATCTAAGTTATAGTCAAACAACTGGTGAGGCCACTGAATCGGCGTTATAGTCAAACAGCTGGTGAGGCTACTGAATCGGTGTTATTGTCAAACAGCAGGTGAGGCCATTGAATCGGTGTTATGGTCAAACATCAGGTGAAGTCACTGAATCGGTGTTATAGTCAAACAGCTGGTGAGGCCAATCAATCGGTGCTGTAGTCAAACAGCTGGTGAAAGCACTGAATCGGTGTTATTGTCAAACAGCTGGTGAGACCACTGATTCGGTGTTATTGTCAAACAGCTGGTGAGGCAACTGAATCGGTGCCATAATCAAATTTCTGTTGAGGCTACTGAATCGGTGTTAGAGTCAAACAGCTGGTGAGGCCACTGAATCGGTATTATAGTCAAACAGCTGATGAAGCCACTGATTCGGTGTAACAGTCAAACAGCTGGCGAGGCCACTGAATCGGTGTTATAGTCAAACATCCGGTGAGGTCACTGAATCGGTGTAATAGTCAATTAGCTGGCGAGGCCACTGAATCGGTGTTATAGTCAAACATCCGGTGAGGTCACTGAATCGGTGTTATTGTCAAACAGCAGGTGAGGCCACTGAATCGGTGTTATAGTCAAACAGCTGGTGAGGCCGATGAGTAGGTGTAATAGTTAAACAGCTGGTGAAGCCACGGAATCGGTATTATAGCAAAAAAGCTGGTGAGGCCACTGAATCGGTGTTATGGTCAAACAGCTGGTGATTCCACAGAGCCGGGGTTATAGTCAAACAGCTGGTGAGGCAACTGAATCAGTGTTATAGTCAAACAGCTGTTGAGGCCACTGAATCGATGTTATAGTCAAACAGCTGCTGAGGACACTGAATCTGTGTTATAGTCTAACAGCTAGTGAGGCTGCTGAATCGGTGTTATTGTCAAACAGCTGGTGAGGCTATTGAATCGGTGTTCTAGTCAAACAGCTGGTGAAGTCAATGAATCGGTGTTATTGTCAATTAGCTGGTGATGCCACTGATTCGGTGTTGTAGTCATACAGCTGGTGAGGTCACTGAATCGGTGTTATAGTCAAACAGCTGGTGGGGCTTCTTATTCTGTGTTTTAGTCAATCAGCTGGTGGGGCTTCTGATTCTGTGTTTTAGTTAAACAGCTGCTCAGGCTACTGATCCTGTGTTATAGTCAAACAGCCGGTGAGGCCACTGAATCGGTGTTATAGTCAAACAGCTGGTGAGGCTACTGAATCGGTGGTATAGTCTAACCACTGGTGAGGCCACTGAATCGGTGTTTTAGTCAAACAGCTGTTGAGGCTACTGAATCGGTGTTATAGTCAAACAGCTGGTGGGGCTTCTGATTCTGTGTTTTAGTCAAACAGCTGGTGGGGCTTCTGATTCTGTGTTTTAGTTAAACAGCTGCTCAGGCTACTGATCCTGTGTTATAGTCAAACAGCCGGTTAGGTAACTGAATCGGTGTTATAGTCAAACAGCTGGTGAGGCTACTGAATCGGTGTTATAGTCAATCATCTGGAAGGGCCACTGAATCGGTGTTATAGTATAACATCTGGTGAGGCCACTGAGTCGGTATTATAGTCAAACAGCTTGTGAAGCCACTGAATCGGTGTTATAGTCAAACAGCGGATGAGGTCACTGATTCGGCGTAATAGTCAAACAGGTGGTGAGGCCACTGATTCGGTGTTATAGACAAACATCTTACGAGGTCACTGAATCTGTGTTATAGTCAAACAGCTGGTGAGGTCACTGAATCGGTGTTATAGTCAAACAGCTGGTGAGGCCACTGATTCAATTTGATTGTCAAACTGCTGGTGAGGCCACTGAATTGGAGTTATAGTCAAACAGCTGGTGAGGCGACTGAATCGGTGTTAAAGTCAAACCGCTGGTGAAGCCGCTGAATCGGTATTATAGTCAAGCAGCTGATGAGGCAACTGAATTGGTGTTATAGTCTAACAGCTGATGAGGCCACTTATTCGGTGTTATAGTCAAACAGCTGTTGAGGCCACTGAATCGGTGTTATAGTCACACAAATGGTGATTCATTGAATCGGTGTTATAGCCAAACAGCTGGTGAGGCCACTGAATCGGTGTTATAGTCTATAAGCTGGTGAATCCACTGAATCGGTGATACAGTCAATCAGTTCGTGAGGCCACTGAATCGGTGGTATAGTCAAACAGCTGGTGAGGTCACGGATTCGGTGTAATAGTCAAACAGCTGGTGAGGCCACTGATTCGGTGTTATAGACAAACATCTGGCGAGGCCACTGAATCTGTGTTATAGTCAAACAGCTGTTGAGGCCACTGAATCGGTGTTATAGTCAAACAGCTGGTGAGGCTACTGAATCGGTGTTATTGTCAAACAGCAGGTGAGGCCATTGAATCGGTGTTATGGTCAAATATCTGGTGAAGTCACTGAATCGGTGTTATGGTCAAACAGCTGGTGAGGCCACTGATTC